>JACXGM010022952.1:0-10134 GCA_016801145.1 Umbra pygmaea | reverse complement strand
TTGTTCCTTGATGTTTATTTCGTCCATATTGCTTAAAAATATAGCTAATAGCATACCATCAGTCTATTTTTCAATAACAAATAATCACTGCCTCAAAGCAGCACGTCGTCTGTCGAAAACTCAAAAAAAAATACGCGTCATCGTATTGTTTTCATCAAATCTTCCCGGGAAGTAAACGTAGCCCTGTTCAACTTCGAAGGCAGTGGGGACACGCAAACCCCCCAGGCCTGGTTTGAAGCGTACCTAGAACCGCCTACAATGGCCTAGGTGGCCCTGTAATGGAGACGAGGCATTAGATCAAACTTTTCCCTACAAAGGGGAACTCTTCGTTGGATTGCAATGTTGAGCACATGACTCCACAGGGTTCAGATACAAACATACACAGATCAATGACGACCTGTGGTTCCACAGGGTTCTATTGTCACAGTTGAGAATAAAGAGAGGAGTTTTACGCAGAGGTGCAGTTGCAATATAATTGTTTACATGGGGAAGACACGTCCAGTGCACACCTACTCTTAGATGGGAAAATAAACAGAGTGGCCACAAACACTCACAAACAACAATGTAGAGAATCAGCTGCCCTTGTACAAACACTCCGCTAGACTTGCGAATCAAACAAACAACACTTTAGCAGTCTACTTACAGGGTACAGTTCTACATATAATGAACATATATACAATATTAGTGATCTACATAAGTGTCTCAACTTGACATCTAACATAACGCAAACGTTAGCACAATAATTCACGTCCTCTCATCAGTGGGGCTTACTTAAGAGGGGAGCAGGCAGACACAGCTAATCACACTTGATGCTGATGAGAGCAGTGGAGGGGGGAGTGAACGTGGTGTCAGTAGGCGGGGGACTACGAGCACCTAAACCTGTGTGCGTCAGCAGGTGGAGCTCCAAGATCTTCCATGCTGACATCTATGCTGCAATTATGGCATAAGATCTACTGTGTAGTTAATATCAGCGACATATTGACAACAGATTTTATGACTAATAAGCATGAAATTAAATTATTGAAAATACACCCATGACTGCAAACAGAATTGTTAGGTAGTAGAGTCAGCGAGTATGGCCAACTACTTCAGCCAAAAAGAAGTCAGATTTGCTATACAGTTCCAGAAAGCCTTTGAAAAAAGATGATGCCTGTCACGTATCAGGGTGTGTGGAGATGAAGAGAGGGAGACAACGCAGGCAGGTAGATGTTCGTTGTAGTTTATTTCGGTAGCTATATTTAATCAGGAACACAGACAAGCGGTAGTGGCAGGAGATTGCGAGAATACACAACAAATAATAATTAGGATTACTATGCAATTAAGACACAAGCCCATACAGAGCGTACGGAATTAAGACACAAACCTATACAGAGCGTACGGAATTAAGACATGAGCCTATACAGAGCGTACGGAATTAAGACATGAGCCTATACAGAGCGTACGGAATTAAGACATGAGCCTATTCAGAGCGTACGGAATTAAGACATGAGCCTATACAGAGCGTACGGAATTAAGACATGAGCCTATTCAGAGCGTACGGAATTAAGACATGAGCCTATTCAGAGCGTACGGAATTAAGACATGAGCCTATACAGAGCGTACGGAATTAAGACATGAGCCTATTCAGAGCGTACGGAATTAAGACATGAGCCTATACAGAGCGTATGCAATTATCTCTACTTCATAATAAGGAGTGCACAACGGATACATAGGACTCTATGCTCTTACAGCGGCATAAACACTGATAACCTATTATTAAATATCCGCCAGATCTCAAGCTAAACACCTGCACACTACTAACAAACTCACGTATCCTGGACTTCAGTACACCAAGGGGACAATATAACAATGAATCGCGCCCTCCTCTCGTTCACCTGGACTAGTAAAATATATAAAGAGTCCATTCCTCAGTTCATATGAATGCAAGCCTTCACTGGGCTGTATGTTACAATGCCTGACATTTTTTGTGCTTTGAGTTGTGCTTTTTATGACAAATTATACTTACAATGAAAGGCCTCAACATTCAAATGTGTTGTTTATATGTGTATTGTAGTGGGGTCACAGACTGAGACCAGGCAGGGAGGAGCTTTAACCTGCAATTTTAGTAACACACACTCATTGAGAAAGAACCAAACCAAAAAAAATCAAAATAGAAACCCAACATATGTAGCAATTCACAATAACCTAGACACTCAGTCCTCCGATCACACAGATGGCCACTTTCCGCTTCTTTCCTTGTCCTCGGTGGAGCACAGAAACATGAGGTTAGCAATTCACTAGGCATAGATTGCTCACTGATTGATGCCACCTGTCCTTTTGTAGAGGTGGTACCAACACACCAAGTCATTTCCAGGTGGTAAATGGGACATGCTGTCCGTTCCTGATGGGTCTTCCTTCTATTCCTTCAGAGGATAACATTCTAGTGTGCCTTTATTTTTGGACTTGACAAAAAAGTAAAGGGATTGCAATAGATCAACAGAAAGTGTACATGTGTACAACACCCTATTCCCGGATGTGGAAAACCTACAATGAGCCTCAATATGAACAATAACACCAGAACACAGCGGGTCTGCAACAGAGGTTTGATCGTTCACACCTGTCCGTGTTTCTGTACAAGTTTGGCCAGGATTCGATCTGTGAGAACAGCCTCATCCTCCACAGCGCTGACATGATTCTCAGCATTCAATATTTTGTCCCTGATTCCACAAAAAGTTCAATCCAGTATGAATATGGTAGTCTGCATCTTTTCCAGGCTATCCATCACCACTGTTTTGCTAGCTTGTGTAATGGAGCTAGCCATTCTGTTCAGTAGGCTTCAGCTCTTAAAACAACCATTATGTTTGTAATTTCACACAAAACTTTCAGAAATGCTGTGCTTCACTCAGCTGTTTTAAAAAAGAAGTATTTTGACTATATGTGGCCTTTCTGTCAGCTTCAACAAGTCAAGCTATTCTCCTCTGAACTCCCTCATTTACAAGGTATTTTTACCAACAAAATTGCCTCTCATCTGATGTCTTTGTGTTGTTTTTCACACCTTTTTCTTGAAGGTCTAGAGCAGGGGTCACCAATCCTGGTCCTGGAGAGCTTACCACCCTGTAGGTTTTCACTCCAACTCTAATCTAGCACACCTGATTGTAATATTTAGCTGGTTGATAAGTTGAATGAGGCTACATTGTGAGTTTGGAGTGAAAACCTACAGGGTGGTAGCTCTCCAGGACCAGGATTGGTGACCCCTGGTCGAGAGAGACTGAAGTGTAGGGATCTCCAACTCCGGTCCTGGAGAGCTACCATCCTGTGGGTTTTCACTTCAACTGCAAATAATTTGGCTTCATTAAGCTCAACATGCAGCTAATTAGTAGTATCAGGTGTGCTAAATTGAGATTGAAGTGAAAACATGCGACTAACCAGTTCCTGCCCATAGGTCCTCTGTAGTTGCCCCTAGGGCTACAGTTCCTGCCCCTAGGCCACCTGTTTCTGCCCCAGTAAGGGCAATTGTTTCTGCCCCAGTCTCTGCCCCAGTCTCTGCCCCAGTCTCTGCCCCAGTCTCTGCCCCAGTCACTGCCCCAGTCTCTGCCCCAGCTAGCTTTCCGGCTACCCCAGCTAGCTCTCAGGCTACCCCAGCCAACCCACAGGCTACCTCCAGTAGCTCGCTAGCTAGGCCTCCCTTTATGTCCCACGTTAGGGACCCCAGTCCCAGAGTAGGGAGGGTTAGGGGCCTGCAGAGGAGACCTCCCGGACACCCTGCCGCCCGGGCTCCCGGACACCCTGCCGCCCGGGCTCCCGGACACCCTGCCGCCCGGGCTCCCGGACACCCTGCCGCCCGGGCTCCCGGACACCCTGCCGCCAGGGCTCCCGGACACCCTGCCGCCAGGGCCGCCAGAACTGCCTAAACCTACCTTTCCCTGTGCCCCCTCCTGTTCCCGTCCCAGTGCCTGCCCCTGTCCCAGTGTCATTCCCTGCCCCTGTCCCAGTGTCATTCCCTGCCCCTGTCCCAGTGTCATTCCCTGCCCCTGTCCCAGTGTCATTCCCTGCCACTGTCCCAGTGCCATTCCCTGCTCTGTACATTCCTGGGGATACGTGACAATAGGCGACTGTCTAAAAAACATGACCGAATTTGAGGCACCATAGCTCTGGCTATGTTTATCCCACAGAGATGAGCTACCACTCATTATTTTTGTCTGATTCATGTACGGTTCATTTAAACTTCCTTGAAGGTACCTTCTCAAATGATTCTATAGAAGAATGTGGCGTCAGGAGTTAGTCCACAAAATTACTTACCTGTTGTGGTGTTGTGGGATCTAAGATGTTTAAATTCTGCCAATTCTAACAGTTGTGTTACAGATGTCCTTGTGGTTGATGGAGATGTAAGGAGGATTATTGGGGCGGGGGGGGGGGTTACAGGTTAAATTAGTGCTCATCCTTCAATCTCTTCCCTTTTACATTTTGGTTGGGAAGCTGTTTGCTTTTGACATGGGCTTTTGCCAGACATATTTAGCTAGTTACCAAGGACGTAACAATATTTATAGTTGGAGTATTTCATGCCGGATTGAGCATGTTTTAAATGTTTGAGAACGCAGGCCAAAGCCGAAATCTAGGGTGACAGCTACTCTTTAAATGAACTCTGATTGTTGATTGTTGATTGTTGGAGGGGGTATTGCCATGTTCTAAAGGATGTGCTCATCAAAATACATTAACTCAGATTCCGGAGGATGTGTAGAAAATAGAGTATAGACTTTATTGTTTAAATCAACAGTTTAAAACTGAATTATTTCTGCAGATAGAACTCCCGACGATCAGAAAACTTTTATTTTTATACATACTTAATAATGATTCCCTATTGGTGCAATCTGTTAGCATTAGTACAAAATCCCACCAATAGGTACCAGCCCTGGATTCAAATGAACTAGTCCGAATTAACCACCTTAACCAGGTGCCAGTATGTGTGTGATTTCCTATAGGTTGGCCCCCCTGCCCTTGGTCCAAAATCTGCATTCACACTTTCCTGCTGGCATCTCAGGCTATGGTACATATCTAGTCATTGTCTCCATTTGGCTACACTGGCATTAGATTTACATACATTGCATTCCAGAGACATCCTGTATCCTGAGTTAATTAACACTGTCAGCCGCATTTCTTCAATGGAGCAAATCATCATTTACAATGAAACAATCTTCATAGTTGTATAAAGTCATGTCATTGTTGTAAAGTCATTGACACAAATCCAGAATAACTTAGTCTTTGGTGCATAATTTCACATGGTCAATTGCTCTTTGGGAATACCAAACAATAGTATAGAATAACATTTATAGAAACATAATAAAACTCTTTTAGACATTGAAATACACTGCTCAAAAAAATAAAGGGAACACTTAAACAACACAATGTAACTCTAAGTCAATCACAGTTCTGTGAAATCACACTGTCCACTCAGGAAGCAACACTGATGGACAGTCAATTTCACATGTTGTTGTGCAAATGGAACAGACAGCAGGTGGAAAGTATAGTCAATTAGCAAGACACCTCTAATAAAGGAGTGGTTCTGCAGGTGGTGACCACAGACCACTTCTCAGTTCCTAGATGCTGGCAAAGCTTTTACTCTAGTGGTAGCATGAGACAGAGTCTACAACCCACACAAGTGGATCAGGTAGTGCAGCTCATCCAGGATGGCACATCAATGCGAGCTGTGGCAAGAAGGTTTGTTGTGTCTGTCAGCGTAGTGTCCAGAGCATGGAGGCGCTACCAAGAGACAGGCCAGTACATCAGGAGACGTGGAGGAGGCCATAGGAGGGCAACAACCTAGCAGCAGGACGCCGTGGAGAACGTTCTGCTGCCTGCAACATCCTCCAGCATGACCGGTTTGGCAGTGGGTCAGTAATGGTGTGGGGTGGCATTTCTTTGGGGGGCCGCACCGTCCTCCAAGTGCTCGCCAGAGGTAGCCTGACTGCCATTAGGTAATGAGATGAGATCCTCAGACCCCTTGTGAGACCATATGCTGGTGCGGTTGGCCCTCGGTTCCTCCTAATGCTAGATAATGCTAGACCTCGCGTGGCTTGAGTGTGTCAGCAGTTCCTGCAAGAGGAAGGCATTGATGCTATGGACTGGCCCGCCCATTCCCCAGACCTGAATCCGATTGAGCACATCTGGGACATCAGGTCTCGCTCCATTCACCAACGCCATGTTGCCCCACAGACTGTCCAGGAGTTGGCGGATGCTTTAGTCCAGATCTGGGAAGACATCCCTCAGGAGACCATCCGCCACCTCACCAGGAGCATGCCCAGGCATTGTAGGGAGGTCATACGGGCACGTGGAGGCCACACACACTACTGAGCCTAATTTTGACTTGTTTTACAGACATAACATCAAAGTTGGATCAGCCTGTAGTGTGGTTTCCACTTTGATTTTGAGTGTGACTCCATATCCAGACCTCCATGGGTTTGATTTCCATTGACAATTTCTGTGTGATTTTGTCAGCACATTCAACTATGTAAAGACGAAAGTATTTCATATGATTAGTTCATTCAATCAGATCTAGGATGTGTTATCTTAGTGTTCCTTTTATTTTTTTGAGCTCTGTATTTAGTCAATTATGATCCTGACTAAATGTTGATAATTGAACAGAGATTCTGTATTAATTATACAGGAACCTCAATGTAATGTGTGGGATTCTTTTTTTCATATCATTGCTAAATAATTTTATTGCATATTTCCTCTAAGCAACTTCTGCACAATTTATACAACTTACTACACATTTTATTGATTATTACAGTGTTAATTACTATGATAAGAAAATACTTCTATACTACAACCTAAATTACTGAAAAGTTGGGAAGTTTTTTTAATTTTAATAAAATGAAAACTAAAATACTTTCAAATCATATAAGCCAATATTTTATTCACAATATAACATACAGTACATGTAGATAACCTAACAAATGTTTAAACTGAGAAATGTTACACTTTTATCCACTACGAGCTCATTTCAAATTTGATGCCTGCTACAGGTCTCAAAAAAGTTGGCACAGGGGCAACAAATGGCTAAAAAAAGCAATACATTTGGGAAAGATTCAGCATTGAGAACATCTAACAACTAACTAAATTAATTGATATCAGGTCTGTAAAATGATTAGCTATAAAAGAGATGTTTTAGAAACGCAGAGTCTCTCAGAATTAAAGATGGGCAGAGGCTCTCTAATCTGTGAAAGAGTGCGTAAAAAGATTGTGGAACACTTAAAAAAAAAATCCTCAACCTCAAATTGCAAAGGCTTTGCAAATCTCATCATCTACAGTGCATATATAACGGCCATGACTGACTGACCTCATTTAGCTGGCATTTCAACACCCATGGATCTCAGTTGCTGAGTGAACTAAATTTTGGTGTGAAGGCAAGTCTCACAAAAATAGTTTATAATTACACATACACAAAACGCTTAGTTGGTACACAAAACCTAATGAATAACAATAGAAGTTGTTACGCCCTGTTGAGGAGACAAACAATCTGGCAATACTTCTGATGAATGGATAACGTCCATGATTGACAGTTTTTAATTTGTTCTTCCCTATTCCTAATAACAGTACTAACAGACCTCTGCCAAGCCTCTGCACATTGTTTGTCAAACCAGTGCAGTTTTGAAAATGTTTTCTCATTGGTGAAACATTTGGCCATTGTATTTAAAATACATTTTAAAATTGCATTTAAATGTGCATCTGAAGGAGAAACTCTGCTATATATAATGAATTATGTCTTTGTCACTGCCTGTGGTACAGAAGTGTTTTCATTAATTTACAGCTTCATTAGAACCACAGAGTTTTAGTACAGGCTGTGTGGATCAGTTCTCACTGTGGGTTCCAGAATCAAAACAGGCACAGAAGTAGGTGGCAGAATGGTCGTCTTTAACTGACTTGATATTCAGAACACTGACATCAGACTGCTTTTTGACAGATAAATCGGCTCTCTGAGGATGACTGGTGTCTGTGCTGACACCATTTTTATAAAAATTATTAAGAAGAATCCAAGTGAACGGTTCACCCTCTTTCTTCTAGTACCAGTGGACATATTCACCATAACACCGGCCAGTAACTTTGCATTTGGAGGAGACGCTCTGTGTCTCTCTCTTAGTCTCTGATAACTGGTCCTGCTCCAAATTCTGTCCTGAAACAGACACTGAAATCAGAAATAGGTCATTAAAAAAGAATATTTATTCCATTCAAATATTTGGATAAATGTCCATGTTTTCTGAGTACTGTATGTAGTTAAAAAATTCTATATAACACTAAAAAGGGAGCTTCGATTAATACCATCAGGGAGATTCTAATTCAAAGTCTGTGTCGGCATGGTTTCTTAATCCTACTTCCACCCACAACATCAATATAAAAAGAGGATCTGTCACTGAAAATCATAATGATTTCTATACTGAAATATAGACTAGATGGCCCATGACAGTAGCAAGTATCAAATTTGAAATTAGCTAATTTAGTGTATAAAAGTGAAATAGTTCTCAGTTGATTTTTTTAAATGTTATATGTTATAAATGTTCTATTGTGAATAAAATATTGGCTCATGTGATTTGAAAGTCTTCTATTTTTTTATTTTATTCAAATTTTTAACTTTTCCGGAATTTGGGTTGTATGTAAAAGCATACTCTTGGCTTAATACACTCTAAAAAAAAAAGGTTCTAAATGGCACTAAAAGTGGTTCATGGCTTGTAATCATAGGGGAACTGTAACGTTTCCCAGTTCTCCTTCCCAGAAAACAGCCACTTCCTTTGTTTATGTTGCTCAGAACTACAATTCCCATTCCCCAGTTCTTCTTCCTATGGACTACAGCTTCCCTAGTCAGGTCTCCAAAGAACTACGTTTCCCATACCCGGACACAATTTGCCTAATTCCCCACACCTGCTCACTCCATACAGTATTTAGGTCACACACCTCTCCTTGCCTCTTTGCGAGGTATTGTGAGTATATTTTTTCCATTTTCTGAGCATTGTTATACATTTTGATATTCCGGTTCTGACCTTTGCCATGTTGTTTAATTACTCTGTCTTGGAATTTCCTGTTTGTACCATAGCCTAGAAAATTAGTATAGTTATTCTAGTTTATACTGATGACATGTTTGATGGTTTTTCCTTGGCTCTCCTTTGTACCATTACATGGACTTTATAAAAATAAACAACGTTCAAATTTTACCTTTGGAGAACGCAATCATTACAGAATTCCTCGCCAAAATAGAAAATTTCTGGGAGTACGCTGTTGTGGGATTGCTGGGCCCAGGAGGATCCTCTAGTGCACCTCTACGAAGCCTCCTATGAGGACTTTTTAGTCAGAGAGGCTATAGATGGGGACTTCATCCTTCCCCGTCGTGTCTTTGAGACACCTGCCCATGTTGAAGCTAAGAGGGCACCCAATTCCTGTTCCAAAACGGTGAGTCCCAGTTCCAATCTCAATGAGGCTACCAGCCCTAGTACCAAGAAGGCTACCAGCTCTAGCATCAAGAAGGCTACTAGCCCCAGTTCTAAGATGGCCGCCCAGAGTTCCAAGATGACCGCCCAGAGTCCAAAGATGGTCGCCCACCGTTCCAATATGGCCGCCCAGAGTCCCCAGAGTGCGGCTACCTGCCCCGGTTACAAGAATACTAACAGCCCCAATTTCAAGAAGGCTACTAGTCCCTGTTCCAAGATAGATACCAGCCTCAGTTTCAAGAGGGACTTTGCCGTCATCGTGTTACGGAAAGACCCAAGAGTGGATGAGGACTATCGGGAGTGGATGACCCAAGGCAGTCAAGCCATCGGTGACCGTTCAGAATTGGTTAGTCAGTTCTTTGCCGGTTTTGGTGTACTCCAGACGGAGGCTGAAACCTTCCTGATAAAGCAGCTGCTCACCAGATCTCCTCATTTGAGGACCTATTTGGAAGCTATGGGGACCTCTCGATGTCCTGGCAGGACCCTGATAGCCCAGGTTCAGATGCCGATATGTCGGGTAGGAAAGGTCTCCACCGCTCCACGGCCACAAGAGGTCGGTGTTTCCGCTCCACAGCCTGCTAAGATCAACCAAGTTTCCAGACCAGAAGAGGTTGCTCTAGTTTCCAGACCAGTAGAGGTCGCTCTAGCTCCCAGACCAGAAGAGGTCACCCAAGTTCCC
>JACXGM010022951.1:0-16444 GCA_016801145.1 Umbra pygmaea | reverse complement strand
TCTTGAGTCTCCTCAGGAAGTATAGGCGCTTTTGGGCAGTTTTTGTTACCGAGATTGTCTGTCTGGACCATGTGAGGTTGTCGCTGATGAACACACCGAGGAACTTGAACTCTGAAACTCTCTCGACTTCAGCTCCATCGATGTGTATGGGGGCAGGACCCTCCCTCTGCTGCTTCCTAAAGTCCACTATCATCTCTTTGTTCATGTGTAGGTCAATGAGCTGTTCTGGTTTCTAGGCCAAGCGCTCACAGATCCAGATCCAGATATCTCGCTGGACATTCCATGACACACCCACAACGGCACGATTGTCGTACACAGACCTGACTATGTAAATTGAACAGGTATGGAAATAATTATTTAAATTATGCTAACAATACTTTTCTTTTTGCCAACTTTCACAATCTCAATAGGCCCTATATGTCACTGGTGATTAATTGCTACTTCAATCTGGCCATGAAGGAGTTTGGATTTGGAAGAAATTGGCCTTGAAGGAGCCTGTTCATGGAGGAGCTTGGCCTTGGAGGAGCCTGTTCATGGAGGAGCTTGGCCTTGGAGGAGCCTGTTCATGGAGGAGCTTGGCCTTGGACGAGCTTGGCCATGGAGGAGCTTGGCCATTGAGAAGCATGGACATGGAGGAGCTAGGCCAGGTAGGAGGCCATTTTAAAGCCATAATTTAGCAGAGGTTGAGAGAATTATTGCAGAGTTGAATCCATTGATAAAGAGGAAAATAGAAGCCTGCCTCCTGTATTGCATTCCTTCCTGTGTTCTTTTGGTTTTGTTTGTATCAATGTGATTTTGTTTGTATTTAACCCGGATACAAATAACTTTATCCCTCTTTTTATCTATTTATTTTTTCTTTGCGCCTGTGACATATGCTTCTATGATTTTTGCATTTACCTACATCATGCTTGGCTACAGTCTTTGATATTACTAGCTAGCAGTAATCCACCATTGCAGCAGGTAGGATATTACATTTGTTCGTCAGCTGGAGCAAATGTCCTCACTACTGGATTTGTGTAGTGATTATACAAAAAGATTATACAAATCAAGATGCCTGCCTTGACAAGCTGTCTTCACTTGAAAACACATCATGTCAAGTTAATCATTCCAGCAGGCATTAATAATGAATTTGACAAAATCTTTCATTAAAAAAATTAAAAGAATGTTCACCAATTTTATTCAGCAGGTGTTAAAGAAAAATACAGAAACAATACTGCGGTCATGACCTCACTGGTACAGGCCTGACCAAGACAGGTCTGATGGTGACCAGGACAGGTCTGATGGGGAGCAGGACAGGTCTGATGGTGATCAGGACAGGTCTGATGGTGATCAGGACAGGTCTGATGGTGACCAGGACAGGTCTGATGGTGATCAGGACAGGTCTGATGGTGACCAGGACAGGTCTGATGGTGATCAGGACAGGTCTAATGGTGATCAGGACAGGTCTGATGGTGACCAGGACAGGTCTGACAGTGATCAGGACAGGTCTGATGGTGATCAGGACAGGTCTGATGGTGACCAGGACAGGTCTGATGGTGACCAGGACAGGTCTGATGGTGATCAGGACAGGTCTAATGGTGACCAGGACAGGTCTGATGGAGACCAGGACAGGTCTGATGGAGACCAGGACAGGTCTAATGGTGATCAGGACAGGTCTGATGGAGACCAGGACAGGTCTAATGGTGACCAGGACAGGTCTGATGGAGACCAGGACAGGTCTGATGGTGACCAGGACAGGTCTGGGACAAGACGAGTGTGGTCCACTCTGTGCCAGAAGCCCGGGTTGGTCTTTCTTCAAGCCAACCATAATTTAACATGTTTGTGTTAATCAACTGATATAGTAATAATAAATAACTTTGCTTTGTAAAGGAATACCTTATAGCCTTCTGTGAAAAGTGTTTTATTGTATGGACTCACAGACCTTTGGCTTGCTCCTATGACATCGGCTTGGAATTAGCTATAATCCTCAAAGTCTAATCTTAGTACGTATTAACAAGTTTGTGAGCAGCTCCTGCATTCCAATTTATGAGCTTATCTGCCTTTTTCAATTGGATAGGGGTAAGTGAAAACAATGACCACTGCTAAATGAAATAGAATCAGAGAAAGCATTGTTTTCCCCTAAAATACAGTATTAAAGTGAAAAGGCACGGTTCACCTGACATGTTATTGCCTATGAAAAGGAATCCCAAACTCTCACACAGAACACATATTTCTATCAAACCTTTTTATGAGGTCGGTTTGTTTAGTCAGCACAATGTCAACTCCAAGAGAGACATCAAACCAATACGGTCAGACCTTTTAACTGCAGAGGCCCAGAGTGCAGTCTGAGTCCAGCTGAACTGTTTACCCACTAGTGGCTGGTTCTGTCAGGGTGACATATGAAGGCGCTTAACCCCTTTTAGCTGTTGGGGTGTGGGGGGTGACAGGAAGGCAGAAGGGTGATGAACTGCAGGGCCAGGATGTTTATAATGAGAGGGGGAAGACCGTGCTGCAGCAGTGCATGAAGAAAGGTTTCAATGTTTTACCATTGGTAATAAAGACCCTGACTAACTAATCAAATACCAGACAAATAAACAGTGACAAAACCAATAAGGAGACTTAAACTTCCTTTTCAGGTAAACCACATCATCTTTTATCTGAAATTGCATCTCTCTACATGGTTTAAATAAAAGTGTAATCGACTTTTGGAGGTAGGCCTTCTTGATCTGATAAAACGTGAATGCAGATGATGTGTGGTTTGTGTTGTGATAGGCAGGAATGGGGATTAGCAATGAATGTCAGAATGGTATTTGGAGCATCATACCCGATATGGAGGGTTTTTTCTTCACCTTATTTAATATATTTTCTTTCCTGTTTATTTATTATTCTTCACTTTTCCTGTAATTCTGTTTCCATTCTGAAAAACTGTTTGTCATTCTTTTCTCATTATGTCAAAATGACAATATGGGGGGCTCCGCGTGGCCGTGTGGGCTAAGCCGCGGCCTTGCAGGACAGGCTACATCATGATATCCAGTGGTTTGAGCTTGACTATACCCTCCAGCATGAGGCAGCGCAAATTGGCATAGCACTGCCCAGGATTTGGGATAGATAGGTCGAATTATCTACCTTGCCACGTCGCTCTCCAGTGACTCCTTGTGTGCAGATTAGGCACCTGTAAGTTCAGTAATTAAGTATAGTTGGTGAGCGTAATCATCCCACGCATGATCTAACTAAAGGCTTCCATGTTGGATGAGCAGTGCAAAAATAATTGGCCAGTTTGGCAACATGTGGTTGACTGTACGATGCGAGTGCCCTTTACCATCCCACATCTTTCCAGGGAGTTGAGGAGCTGCTGACAAGAAAGAGTTAGTGGGAATTGATCAAGACCAATTGGGAGGGAAGTACAATGGGGGAACAAACAAATATGAGAAACTGTTGACTTTCATAAATTAAACAATGGTTGTAAAAGAAGAGAGAACAACAACATTATTTAGCATTCGCATGTCTTGCATTACCTTGTCATATATGAATACCAGCCTAGACCTATTGTGATTCTCATCTGAAATCCAGCCTGGCCTATAATACCTGAGTCTGGCACTTCCCTCACAATATGATTCCATCGTTCATGTCTTTAGATGCACCCACAGCCTTTTTACCATGACAAATGTAAGGGGCAGTCCACCTCCTTGTTCAGGTACCCTGTCGGTGACAATCAATGAGACCTCTGCATGTGGATGAGTGCATCTCACAATATATGTTTCTCTGGAGGATTCAGGTAATTAAGACTGTAATTCATTATGAGGTGCATCCCACTGAATGACATGGGGGGGAGCTGAATGGAATTGAATACTTTAGCATGGATCAATTATAAGCATGGATCAATTATAATTCTAATCAGTTATTGCTAATGAATAAATCAATGAAATCCCTCCAAAAAATATATTCACAGCGGGTCTGCGTGTCATAGTGGACAGGTCTGATAGTGACCAAGACAGGTCTGATTGTGATCAGGACAGGTCTGATAGTGATCAGGACAGGTCTGATAGTGATCAGGACAGGTCTGATGGTGACCAGGACAGGTCTGATAGTGATCAGGACAGGTCTGACGGTGACCAGGACAGGTCTGGGACAAGACGAGTGTGGTCCACTCTGTGCCAGAAGCCCGGGTTGGTCTCTCTTCAAGCCAACCATAATTTAACATGTTTGTGTTAATCAACTGATATAGTAATAATAAAAAACTTCAAAACATGCTTTGTAAAGGAAAACCAAAAAATATAATATAAGTCGCTGCCTTGCAGGACAAACTATGTCATGATAGTAAGTGGTTCTCTGGTTTTCACCGGACCTCCAGCACGAGGCAGCGCAAATTGGCATAACACTGCCTGGTAATTGGGATAGATTAGCCAAATCATCTAACTTGCCACCTCCCTCTCCAGCGACCGCTTGTGTGCAGATCGAGCGCCTGTAAATTCAATGACAGAAGTACAGTTTTTGAGTGTAATCATTACACACATGAACTGACTAAAGGCTTCCGTGAAAAATGAGCATTGATTATTACTACATGGAAATTATGTAACCAACATTCTAAATATTATAAGTAATATGTAGAAAACACTTCAACATTACTATAATAGGGGCATAGCATCAAAAAGATGACATGTACCGGTAGTGTATGTAACCTAAGTGATGTTTAAAATGAGTTGTGTGTTTCTTTGAGAGTTTTACACTACTACTCCTATAATGCATACTGTTTCTTTATTAAGCTAGACAATAATTAAACAAACAGGTTGCATTAACAGAATACACATTATATCTATACACCCCACATCCCTCTCACCCAAGCCCAACCTGCCCCACACCCACATAACATCCCCCGAGCCCTACCAAACCAAACATACACTAAAAGCCTGAAACAAATAAATAACAAAATAAAAACACACAAACAGACCAGGACAAAAACATAGAAATGAAAACAAGAAAAGTTTGAGTAAAATAACATATCATATCATCTCTGAGCCATTGACAAACTGAGAGGGGCTGGGAAGACTTCCACTGGCGTAGAATTCTATGTTGAGCCAATAGTGTAGTGAAAGCAACAGTGTCTGCTTGTTTGGGGTCAAATTTGAGCTCCAAAAACAGCCATCAGGGGACAGGCGAGCAGGTGAATTTTAAGCACTTTGGATAAAATCTGGAAGATAGATTCCCAGTAGTCTCTCAGCTAAGGGTATAGAAAAAACATACGATAAAGGTGACACTGGGAGGTATGATATCTGTCAAAAACATCCACCACAGTAGGGTAATTTCAAACATTCTGGACATAGAACAGTGAACTCTACCTTAAACTGTATAAGTCCAACACGGGCACAAGCCTTCTCATCCAACATCGTTGCCTGAACTCACAAATGCTGTTTAGATTGAATGGGCACAAATTCCCACAGATCTTGTAGAAAGCCTTCCCAGAACAGTGGCGACTGTTTAAGCTGTGAAAGGAGTTTTAAATTGGTATGTCTATAATATAGGTGTGCTGGTCATGTATCCACATACTGTATGCATATAGTGTATGTATTCTTTGTATCTGTGACATGAGTGGACTTAGCTATAGTGGCAAAGAATTCTACTGGAAGCTAAATATGTTATTTTCTGTCATAGAGTCAATGGTGATTAAGGGATAGGAAGGCATAGAAAATGGCAAGTAGGCTATTGTTATTATCATTTCTTATGTAGATTAACCTTATATAGCCTGCCTTAAAAAAATTAAAAGAGGTTTTGATGAGCTACTGGTCAATAGCATGTACCTTAATACTCTCTTATTCTGGTAGTCTTAAACATTTTTCCTGGCATTTCTTGTTCACAGAGTATTTTTGCAGAAATACATTTATGTTATTTTAAATTATTCTAATGGTTATAAAAGCTCAATATTTTAAATAATTTAAGTTGATGTTAATGGAAATCAGTTAATTTGCAGTGTATTCATTTCAATTTCAGAACAATTACAAACCAATACTGAAATAAATAAACATTTATGCAAGTGAATGAAAACATGAACATATACAATGCAAATGTTTTTCCTTACTTATTCATTTTGAAAACCTGCATAAGAAATGTATGTGTGGATTCCTAAATCATAGAACCAATTCCTGCAGCCCATTACATAATGCTATGAAGACAGTGTACCGGTACATACTGTAAAAACAGTAACGTTTCAACTATACAGGTCCTTCTCAAGAAATTAGCATATTGTGATAAAGTTCAATATTTTCCATAATGTAATGATAAAAATTAAACTTTCATATATTTTAGATTCATTGCACACCAACTGAAATATTTCAGTTCATTTATTGTTTTAACACTGATGATTTTGGCATACAGCTCATGAAAACCTTACTTACCTTACTTCAATAACAGACATGCCCACACTCAGACAGTTATCTGAGGTTTACGGCCTGCAAGTGGGCAACGTTGTTTACCTCAAGCTAAATCAAGGGCCGAGGGACAGCTTTTTTAGATCAGATCTGAACAGCATCCAATCTAAGGGAAAGTTGCGTTGACAAGTTCTTATTGTGTAAAACAATGTGATTGGAGAGCACCCTGGGAATAACAGACAGGAATGGAGCAATAAGAGAACATACTGCTGCTAGTAACAGGCTGTGCTATCTAGCCTTACAGACTGAACATACTGATTTGTCCTTATTTTTATGTTTCTTCATAAAAAATGCAGCGACCATGACTGAAGCCATACTAGAGTTGTTAAATAGATTTTACCTTTACTCTATAAAAAGAAAGTGTGCACAGTAAAGTGGATACTTTTGAAAGTCTAGTGGTCCGAGCAGCTGACGCCCCCACACACCGATCCACTGCCCTTTGGTTTACCAAGGGCCTTATGTTCACAAATATTGTATAAACCAACGGGGAGGGACCAACCGGTATTTTGCTTTGAACAAAAACTTTGGAAAAGGAAAATAAAATGTTTCTTCATTTAAATCCTTTCTGTAGTCTTTCTGTAATCTTTCTGTACTCTTTCTGTAGAAATTCCTGACATGTGGAAGTATTTGTTTTAACACAGTTCCTTTTATCTTGTGCATTTTACTGATGGTCGCTTACGAGCTCCATATGGATATACAGATCTACACAGGAACTACCATTGCTCCAAATTGACAATTACTTAGGTACCGTATATGTGTTCGGAACTTATATAAGTGCAACTCAGCTATTGCCTAGATGTAATTCCCCTACCTTGTTTTTTTCTCAAACATTCTTTGGACCAACCAGACTTTTTGATCAAAATGATTGTAGTTTAGTTCAACAGTCCTTAATTTCCACCCAAATAACCTGTATTTCAACGTGGCGATGAGAACAATTAGGACAGGGCAGAGAAAGGGTAACAGAAAAAGCTTTTTGATCACTGTGTGAGTGAAGCTCTCAGCACAATCTACCCTCACAGTAGGGCGCTAGGCCTATAGACAAGGGTATAGGAGGGAGTTTGATATTGGGGAGACTCACCATATATTTTTGCAAACTGTCCTTATTATTTGGGGGGACCACATTGCCTACTTCTAATATTCAGATGGCAACTCTACAAAGCAGCAGGTTATAGCAAACTTAATGAATAGTCTCTGATTTTCAGTAGCCTCAACCTTTGGAGTAAATGCACCTCGGTACATTCCTGCAAAACAGCAAACACAAAAGCACCAACAATAAGTACCATTGTTCAAGCCAGCTACCATCTCTGGACCATCCTCACTCTACACTCTCCTTTCCTTTCCCTCTGACTGTAGCCCCTACCTTGGCCCTGACAGCTGCCGTAGTTGGGCTAGAGCCATGAGATCCATCATCCTGTTTCGTCCCCGACGCTCCGGCTGTCTGATCAATGATAGCACTAATAATAAGCGCCACACAGCCACCTCCGTCTGGCCGGCCCAAGCATCACAGCCAGGGGCAGCTCTGTGCAGATTGCCTCCTCCGATTAGGACCCCATTAGAAGGGGTGTTTACCAGCACTCTCCCCCAGGGGCCTTCACGCTTTGTTTGTCCATCAGAATACCCAGCGGAGACCAAGGTGACCTTTTGTCTTAGTTGGAAGTGAATGTTATTTATGTATTGGTTAAATTGTCTGACAAAACTCAATTTAACCTTTTCCCTCGGCGGATGTAATGCATTTGTGAATATCAATGGGTAATGCTACATCAAACAACTTTTGAACTGTTTCTCTGCAAACTTCTTTTACTTTTTATGAATGCTTGATCATGATGTATGTGTGTACACCGCTTCACTTCCATCCTCTGAAAGGTTAAGTGAAGATACGGGCCACCGTAGTCCTGCATGTCTGCCTCTATCACTACTGTATTCTAGGCCACACTTGGCTTAGCTCTGTTGGGCACTAGACAGTAAGTTTGTGGATGATTGTGGAGTAACAGGGAGAAACAGCCTCCATCCATGTCAGGAGGAGTCTTTCTCTAAGCACCAGCAATGGGTAAAAGCCCAATAAAACATTAGCCCTGGCACCCAACCCCATTAAAGCACTCGTTTAAAACAATAATTAGAGCAAGAAGACATTCAACCTTGTCTAGCCCTGCCCCACGGCCTGCCATTACAGCTCTAGGTTTAATCAATCGTTTCTCAAGATGAGGAACCTAAATGAACAAAGATCTTATTTTCCCTCGAAACAAACAGTGACTCACTTGTTTTCAGGGTAAACAGGGATTCATTTTTAATCCTTTTCATTTGGAATGTTACTTTGCGGATATTCTTTAACCAAATGCTGTACAACACATAAAAATCCGCATGAGCGCCTGGATGTCATGACAAGTTGCCAAATGACGTTTAGTGAAAGGTGACACTAAGGATGCACCATTAATGTAATTTTATCAAAGAAATGTGAAAAAGCATATTATATGGTAAAAATGAATAATTTATCATTATAATGTATCCTCTATATCCCACTTGTCACCCTAAAGTGTTTCCATTTTAATGCCGGCATGCCTTTACTGCTGCAAGAGAAACCAGCAAAGTGAATCGCGTTCCTGGCTAGACCATTATCAGTCAGACCTCTCTCCAGGTAATTTTGCAGGCAACCGAATAATCCCAACAGTAGGGAAAAGAAAAATGTCATATTTCCTTTTCACTCTTTAATTCATGAGTCTTCTCCCTTATCAGCTCACTGGAGTCCTGACCTGTTTAACTTCCTGCAGGTATTCATTGTGTGGGAGAGTTCTCCCCCAGTCCCCTTTTACAGCCAAGTCCTTCCCCACCGCCAAGGGACCGATAACACCTCACACATACAGACCTACAGTACAGGGATGACGGGATAGGGCTCCCAAAATGACTTTCAGAAATTGTATCTGAATTTCAGCACATCCACTCATTTTTTAACATAAAGGACAGCCCACAGGCTCATTGTGCACCACTGCTAGCCGTGTACAGTACCTGTAGGTGATTTCATGCTGGGGTTAGATAGAGATGGGTTTTAATGAATTTGCTTCAATATGGATGGAACGATACTACAAAGGTCGAGAACAAGAGCGTAACATATTCTAATGATGTTGTGACACATCTTACACTGTCATTGTGATAACCACATCTAGATACGTTTGTAATGTAAATGTTGATTTCCATAATGGATTATGAAATCAAATAAAACTGATTAAAATGGACTGATCAAATTGCAGTGGGTTAATCGAGCTTTGATTGAATGTAATGCAATCTAACCGGTGTAGTTAAAACATAATTAAGAAGAGGATTGCATTGTGGATGTGCTTTTGGTCGGGCCCATAACTCAGGGAATTGATGTCCGTGGAGATGCGAGCAGGCTGCCAAGCAACAATACCAATGAACGCTCGATCATAGGTGCAGCCTTGGGCTTTATTACTGGTGCAAATTATCGCACACATTCTTGTCTTTTACACACTTAAATCGGCTGACAATCAGACACTGGTTGATGTTTGTTTATAAGGCAGAAACTTCCTATCTTAATTAAAGAATTCAGTTGACATACACTATACGTATTTATTACACTGGTTCACACGACCTGCTACCATTTCAAATACCACAAGCTCGCTATGAGTTAAAACTGTTAGTAAAACTGCTTTTGAATACCATGCTTTACACTCATAGAATGACTTGCAGATTAATCTTAAGACACTTGAAATGCCTGTTACATTATCTAACTCCAATTGCTTATATCCATTTTTAATGTATATTATACTCTATTTATTCCTCTGTTTAGCATTTCTCTATGTATATCAATTCATGGCTCCTGTTGTTTTTATTTTGCTGTATTTCAGGGCACAACTGCAAAAGCTTTTGGTCGCAGCTTGTTTGTCCTGTATAAGAAAAGGTTAATAAACATGAGAGTGATCAAGTGTAATCAATGTCATAGGCTTTTCAATCACCAAGAGTTGGTTTTTAATGCCTTCAGAACAATGGGCAAATCAATAATCATATCTCCTACAGGAGTCATGTCTGCATATTGTGGATATTCTGTAAATAGAACAGCATAAAATCAGATGGATCTGTGGTTAGGGATTCAGACTTGAAGTTGGAAGGTTGCCGGTTCGATTCCCGACTGTGCCAAATGGCATTATGTCCTTGAGCAAGGCACTTTACCCTATGTTGCTCCAGGGTGATTTAACTGTAAATTGCACTGGTTAAGATGTTTAGCTAAATTACTAAACTGTAAATAACATTTCACATTTGGAGTCAGGCATATGAATGCCTTGTCAATGTTAACCAGGCATCTAATTAAAACGAAATTCTATAATCTTTCTATATACCTAAATCATTTGAAGTACGTATTTGACGTTCTCCCTCATCAGTCAGCTCTCTGACTCAGGGAGAATGGGGTAGAGCTAGCGCCAGTGTTACCTCAATAGGATATATGGGTCTATGCAGATGAATGCGTCTGATACGATTTTATGAAATAACGATCATTTGTGTGAAAAACGAATTATCTTTCACAAAGAAAATCCCCAAATCATAAAGCCCAACTGTTTTTGGTACCTACATAAAATATACATTTACAATCATTATAAATATTTAATCAGGTAAGATGACTAAGAACCGATTCTTATTTACAGCAACGACCTGGGAGCAATTAGGTTTCAATCAATCAATCAAATTTATTTTATAAAGCCCTTTTAACAACAGCAGTCATCACAAAGTGCTTTGACAGATACCGGCCTAAAACCCCAAAGAGCAAGCAGCAACAAGTGATGCACAGTGGCTAGAAAAAACTCCTTAGTAGGATGAACCTAGGAAGAAGCCTAGAGAGAGGCCAGACTCAAGGGGGTGGCCAGTCCTATACTGGCTGTACCAGCTGAGGGATTGGAATGTACATGGCCCATTGTATTCAGGCCACATTGTTTATCAGTGTTCAATTAGTGTCAATAAATGGAGATAGGAGTGGGTGGGCTGTGATCACAGTCTTTGTGTAGCATCAACACAGTTCTGTGTTCTTGGGCAGGGATAACGGGATGCCCTCTGGAAATGTCCAACTGGAGTCACCAGGCGGATACGTGAACACCAACAGCAGTGACGTGGGAACCAGCTCAGCAAGGTGGGCACAGGGCGGAGATGGGCCACATGGCCCTGAAGTAGGTTCCAAGGGTTTGGTTCCTCCTAGGATCACCTGACTTTGGAAAAAATTGAATGGAAGAACCTTAGGTCAAGTATCTCGGCACAACTTTGACCCAAAAAATAAATATATCAACTGCCTCTCATCCCCCGTCACATATCAATGAAACTTAAATGGAGACTGAGAATGGACAGAATGACCCTAGTCCCCCGGCACATAAACTATTGCAGCATAACATCTGGGGCTAAGACGGGGGGACTGGAGACGTGGTCCTGCACAAAGAAAACCTTGGGCAGGAGCAAACAGGCATGATTCAGACCCACCCATATTGCCAAGAGCACACCACCAAAGGGACACCAACAGACCCCAACCACCCTGGAGGGGGTAGAGTATAGTCCACACAGTGTACTCACATCCCACAATTGTGGGGTATCATGGGGCAATATGGGCAGGCCAGTGACTCGACCCCTGAGTGGCGTTGGAGCCTTGGCATCAGAGGATATGTCAGTGGATGGAGGAAAGCCTACCAGGCAAGCCAGCATGGGTTCATCAACAGTGCCGCCGTACTCTTTTATCCCCATGCGCAAAACTTAACTATATCGCAGAACTTACTGAAGAGTCTTCAGCATAGATTTAAATGCTGAGACTGAGTCTGCGTCTCTCACACGGGTTGACAGATCATTCCACAAAATTGGAGCTCTATATGAACAAGCCCTTCCTCCAGCTGTTTGTTTACAAAATCAAGGAACAGTAAGGAAGCCTTTATCTTGTGAACATAACGTACATGTAGGGATGTATGGCAGCACCAAATCAGACAGATAAGTAGGGGAACATCCATGTACTGCTCTGTAGGTTAACAGCAAAAATTTAAAATCAGCCCTAGCCTTAATGGGCAAGCAGTGTAGAGACACTACTGACTGTCTTTCCCACTGACAGAATAAGAGATGCTTCACTTTGGCAGGCGGGGTATTCAAACCCAATCACATGCTCTAACCACAAGGCAACCTTGCCGCCCTAACTGAATAAGAACTTGAGAAGAACAGTAAAGGGATTCAGACAAAAGTCATGATAACATCTGTAGAACCACATCAGTGAGCTACGAATCAGAATAAACCCATACAAACATACACCATCTCCTATGTCCTCTGAAAGGTCATTCACCTCTGAAATGGCTAGAAGAAATGTCATCTAGAAGTTTAGCCATGTCGTCCACTGCAAATGTAGAGAAAGACAGAATAGGCTCTGTGCAACTGATCAACAGTAGCTAAAGGTCACTTCCTGGAGGGACGGAAGGAAATCCAGTAAAGTGCTTGCTCTGCATCAAGCAAGCTCCTCTAACCTTATAATATATGCTTCATTTGTGAAAAAAAGTCTTAAGAAAATTGGTTGTATGTGTTTCAGCTAAGAAACTATTTTTTCGGAATGGTCGTAAGTAAATTGTTTCTTCAGGTTTTACACTTCCATTCCCTAAATAGTCTAAATTTGTAAATAGAACACACATAACATGTCAAATATAGTAGTTTAAATCTAGTTAAACGTCCATTTGAAATGTAACATTACACCTATGCCTAAAACCTCAAGTTTGTTTAATGAGCTATACACTGAGGTGGAATTCAAAATGGCTCATTCGGTCAATTTTTCCCTCTAGTGATCCCCAATAATGTTGTAGCTACAGTATGTTGTCCCAAAACAAAGCAGACAGCAATATGCATTCATCCATAACAAGACCTCAGCTCCCCCTAGTGGATAATTGTAAAACCTGTTGACAGCTGGTAATTAATGATTCTGTGACAAAAGCGAGCGACGAATGAGATACTAAATTATCTCAACTGGTGATTTGGCTTGCTGACCGAGTTTAGGAGGTTTTTAGATGTGTTTTTATGTTGAATTCTTGTTTCAGGATACATTTACAATAAACCACCAGCGTGATCACTAGGGAGAGTTGTTTTTTTCTCTATTTTCCTTGGTCTCTGAAGAGAGATTGGTGTGAAAAGGTATCTGCTCCATTTGGCTATTTGTTGACAAGATTTTGATCAATCGCTACTTTCATCAAAACATCTGGTTAAAAAATGTTGTTCAAAATACAGATTTAATTACCTTTACTTAACTCTAGATGCTGATGTTTATGTGTAGATGAGAGAAATAAATTACCTTTATCTAACTCTAGATGCTGATGTTTATGTGTATAGATGAGAGAAATAAATTACCTTTATCTAACTCTGGATGCTGATGTTTATGTGTATAGATGAGAGATAAATTACCTTTATCTAACTCTAGAAGCTGATGTTTATATGTAGATGAGAGAAATAAATTACCTTTATTTAACTCTAGATGCTGATGTTTATGTGTAGATGAGAGAAATAAATTGCCTTTATCTTATTCTAGATGCTGATGTTTGTGTGTAGATGAGAGAAATAAATTGCCTTTATCTAATTCTAGATGCTGATGTTTGTGTAGATGAGAGAAATAAATTGCCTTTATCTAACTCTAGATGCTGATGTTTTTGTAGATGAGAAAAATAAATTACCTTTATCTAACTCTAGATGCTGATGTTTGTGTGTAGATGAAAGAAATAAATTACCTTTATCTAACTCTAGATGTTGATGTTAATCTGTAGATGAGAGAAATAAATTGCCTTTATTTACCTCTAGATACTGATGTTTATGTGTAGATGAGAGAAATAAATTACCTTTATTTAACTCTAGATGCTGATGTTTGTATAGATGAGAGAAATAAATTACCTAAAACTCTAGATGCTGATGTTTTGTGTAGATGAGATAAATAAATTACCTTTATTTAACTGTAGATGCTGATGTTTATGTGTAGACGAGAGAAGAGGCTTTGTTGTGGGTTCTAGTTGTGCTCTTTGTCTTCCATGCCAAACCAATTTAAAGAAAAGCGCAACTGTCCTACTGGAGCCTACTGGATCTCCTTGACATATCAAAGTTATTCTGTTGGTCTGTGTGCTGTTAAACATGTAGTAGCATCCAAGGGCGTAGGAAAAAGTTTGATATTTGGGGGGACCACATTGCCTGTCTGTAACAAACGTTTGTAAATCTTTGATTTAAATGTTTGACTTTGGCATGTAGTACCACTGCAGTGAACTGGGTTTTACCTCACATATTTGGTGTGGTTTCTCACCCTAGCATCACTGTTGCCAGGCAGGCATCCAAGGTGCTATCGATTTAACAGGAGATAAAAAAAGGCAATCTGCGTTTCCCTTGGAGACCACTGCAATGCCAGGATGCTCTCTGGAATAAGCTGGACTCATTTATTGTTGACATTGACAAAAGTAACCGAGTTTATTAAAAAATTGTATTTGAAGTAGGTTGTTCATAGTTTACCTCTCCACAGTGATCTCCCTAGTGGAAAAAACAATTGCAAACCACTGGTGTTATCTGATGGTAGGTCTTCATGGTAACGCAGCATAACCAATGGTTTGGCCACTCTCCAGGTGATCTGGTCACAGAGGGGTCAAGGTACTGACATCCATCACAGGGAAACAGAGAAAAAGCCCCCTAACTAACCGACTCCTTTCCTCACAGCTGCAGTAGCTGCAGAGTGATGACGGCCTTGTCTCAGATAAGGGCTGATCCATTGGTTTGATTTGTGGCCGGTGAAGCAATTTCAATACCCGTCTTTTCACTGATAGATGAAGCCCCATTTGATAAAGGGCCAATTTGCCACCAGGGGCAATAAGGATAGAATTGAAGCAGTCACCTTTATTCTGTCCAATCTTCAGTACCAAGCAAAACAGGATGGAAAAAAATGTGCAGACCCAAGCAGACAGAGTAAAAGGAGGTTTCGATTGCAATATAGCTGTTTTATATGTGCCAGAAACCAGGTTAGCCTTTAATCCCTCCCACGCAAAACTCTACTTCTAGGCCTCAATTGTGTTGTCTTTTTCATTACTTTTTAAAAGAAGATTATTTTAAATAATTGGATCATCATCTGACAAAATAAATCATGTCTGCTGATCAATTGCTTTTTTAGCTATAATAAAGGCACACTGATAATGGATATAGAGCACCACTTGCAAACTAGGGACTTAAGTTACAACTCAATATTCAATAGTTCAATAAATATGTAAATATTTACAGAATTTCCCTTTCAGAGGATTTATAAACAGCAACACTTTATTTTGAAAATCTTTTTCAAATATTAATTGATGATTTCATAATAAATTGTATTTCCAATGACCAATTTTTTTTTTATGAATAACTCCTCTCCTTGCTCTGTTGTGTTTTATCCTCCCCCACCTGCTGGTGTTGACACTCCCACAATCCCTTGGTCTGCTCTTCCTTGTTAGCCTGATCAGACACCATGTATGGTTCAGTGTTGGTCTTTGATTCATCAGAATACTCTAGCATCACTTCTACATGACTCTCTGTCTCTCGCTCCATAATTGTCACAGTTTAACTTGAGAAAAAAAATGGTTGAAAGCAAAAGGTGTTTTATTTTTTTTTAAACACACTTTAAACAAAATACTGCAACGAGGTGCAAAACATGAACTGTGAAGAAGACAACACGCACACCGACTGGAAACAGGAATAAAATGACCGACAGGGAATTGACTCAACACAAAAACTAAATTCAAGACTAACAAGGGTGTGAACTGATTGAGAGAATACTGACGATCTATAGGTAACTTAAAACTTGTGATATGGTCATGTGAATGGAGAAGCGGCAAACTGAACCTGTAATGAACACTCCCACGGATAGAAAAAAGGAACACTGTTTAATCTAAACAGGACACATGGATATATGGCAACGGTACAGAGGACAATCCCAGGCAGAATAAATACCAAAAACTGAGCAGGGTTTAGGCCAGAATAGCAAGCTAATAGTAATGGCAAAGGTACAAGGGTCAATCTAAGTCAGAATTATCGATAATACA
>JACXGM010022950.1:0-16446 GCA_016801145.1 Umbra pygmaea | reverse complement strand
GAGAGAGAGAGAGAGAGAGAGAGAGAGAGAGAGAGAGAGAGAGAGAGAGAGAGAGAGAGAGAGAGAGAGAGAGAGAGAGAGAGAGAGAGAGAGAGAGAGAGAGAGAGAGAGAGAGAGAGAGAGAGAGAGAGAGAGAGAGAGAGGAAAGAAAAAAGAGAAAGAGATAGAGAAGAGGATGGGGACTGAATGGAGGACAAATTGTATAGGAGAAAGAGGCATGGAGATGGATCAGAACAGGAGAGCAGTAGAAATAGCAGATAAAGGGATGAAGTGGCCGACAGAGGAAGATTGGAAGGTAATGCGGCTAGTGGACAAGTGAATTGAAAGAGAGAGAGACTTATGAAATCTAACACAGTGAGACAGAGGAAGTAAATACAAGGAGGCTGGCTTTGGCTCACCAGGCCATGCCATTATTCACACTGGCACACGCAGCGTGGGGGGAGCCGGAGAGAGGGCGCAGCCCAGTCAGCAGAGTGGCACAGAGCCTCTGAGTGCTCAATACTGCACCAGCAGCTCTACCCTGCTCTCCTTCCTGAACAATCCACACACTCAACACGGGGCAGAAATCCCCCTTAAAACCACACAGAGCACCTGCATGACCACTCCCACATGACGGAGGTTCTCCGCCGGACTTGCAACTCAATAGACAAACCCTCTACACCATGCTGGGTGTAAAACATCCCAGTGACCCCTAGCAGACAACTGCATCACCAAGACCTACGTCATCATTTCACAAACCAACAACTAAACCTGAGCTGGCTGGTTCCGGACTAGGAGGGGTTAACAGAGCAAGCTGGGTCAAGGCAGCCCTGTCTGACATCAACCCCACCAACCCTAAATGATACTGAGCCAATGTGCACCATCAACTGAGACCATGTGCGCTGATGTTAAGATGCAACCAGGATTTATATTCCTGAGGACAGCTGTACAATGAGGCAGTGACTTTACTGCTGTGCTATTCGGGAGAAAGACGTAGGGGGTGGGGGGTTGACATGTACCCCCCCCAAATATCAAATTCACTCCTATGCCTTTGTTAAAGAGAGCGATACATTGGCCACTATATTACTGGATAGAGCAACTTTGTTTTTGCAAGTTGGATTGCCACATGTTCTATAATATTCACATGGAAACCATCTGGACCTGGGGTCTTCAATATCATTATGGATTGAATTGTTTCCGGTATTTCAAATACATTTCTCTATTTTTAGAAATCAACATCCTTTTGGTTCAGATCTAGTTTTGCTTTCGTTTTGCAGACGCTTTCATCCACAGCAACTTACAGTAATTACAGGGATATTCCCCCTTGAGCAACTTAGGGTTAACTGCCTTGCCCAAGGACACAACGACTTTTGGCACAGTCAGAAATTGAACCGGTAGACTTCTGTAAAAGTCCTGACTTTTTAACCATTGCAATTGTCTTTCCAGCTGTGCTACTGTAACTCTGCCCTGTTTGTTTTCTTTCTGAAAGCCTGGAATGCTTTGATGCAGCCCCAAAAGTTCAGGAAGTCTCAGCGTTATCATGAGTTTCAAAGAAAAGTATAACATTGGCTTTCAAACAACAGTTTCAAGTGTTAAGTCTCAGGGAGAAGGTAATGGAGTTTGCGATCTGAGATTATGTTTTGGTAGTAACAATAATAATGTAGCTATTGGTGAATGACCAAGAAGTAAATGGTTCAAGTGTAAACATTATGGACATAAGGGCAAAAGATAAGAGACCATCCACGTATCATTTAGATTAGTGTATTTAATAAACGTTCCATTTTTAGGAACTCAACATGATGAAGGTAAGGGCATGGCAGGTAGAACAGATTACTGAGACCAATATGTTGTACCAGTGCTACAGTAGAACCTTCCTGAAAAAGCTGCACTGAAAATAATTGTACTTTGGATCAACTTTCATGTTTTTCAAATTTTTTACAGCTAATATTTTTAGTTTTTGCTCAAATTATATTTCTTACTCTTATTTAATTTAATGTGATTGATAATGAATTAAAAAAATATTTATTTATCCAAAGGCAAAGATTTACATTCACAAAAAGTTAAATTACTATTTGTACTAACACAAATCAACTCAATTAAAAGTTAAAAGTTTTCCAATTCAATTATTTACTTTTTTAAATTGAAGTAAAGTACTGTTTATTTACAAACGAATAGTATGGTTGAAATACAAAATGCATTTGTGTAAATTTGTCACATTTGCATATAGCCCAGCATGCCTTAAGTGAATATGTTAGCTTTCTTTTTTTACAAACTTGACTCTTCCTGAATGGTTATCCAACAATTTTTGGATTTATCACCCACAACCTGCATTCAAAAGGCGCAGATGGCTCAGTGGGTAGGGAGTCAGACTTGTAGTCAGAAGGTTACCAGTTCGATTCCCGACTGAGCCAAATGTCGTTGTGTCCTTGGGCAAGACACTTTACCCTAATTGCTCCCAGGTCGTTGCTGTAAATAAGAAATTGTTCTTAGTCAAATAAAAAAAAAAAAAAAAAGAACTGCATTGGTGAGATATGTTAAAACTATAAGACTCGCAAAACTACATTGACGGAAACAATAGTGTCAGTAACAGTTGCAATCAATATAACTATTTACAATTTGTAAAAAAAGATCATTAGTACTTAATAATTAAACTTAATGTAGTCATTTGTGAATGCACAAAGCAGAAAATATATTAAATCAAACTATTATGAACTTGCAACAAAGAATTCTAGGAAATGTTGATGCGTGACGTCAGATGCACAATACAGAGAGAAACCTAATTTAACCACTTTAGCTGGAATGACAGTAGAAAGATAAGGAAAAAATTGTAAATTCAAGTTGATATGAAAAGAAGGTTACCATCACTAAAGCAGAAATATGAATGGGACTCTGAATGAATGGGAAATATTACCTTCCTTCAACTACTATTGAAATACACTTTTTAAAGTATGGTATAATTGATACATTGGAACCATATGATATTCATTGAAGTGTGATGACTCCTAGTATGATCCAATAGTGACCACCCCTATCAGCAATAGTTGGACAGGAATTTGCAGTATTAGAACCTCTGCCACTGGTGAAAAAAATAATGTGATACACCTGACCTACTGTACCAATCTACATCCTAGTCTAGAATTGGAATCATTCTTTAGATTAGTTTCCTCTAAGAATACAATATCAAAAGACTCAAAATGGGCTAAAACGTCGCTTCTCTTAATTGGCTCATTTACAGCCTTTGTGTTCCATGAATTAACATTTTTTACTTTGCCCTCTTCTTCTTTTCATTTATTAGGAATTATTTTCAAACATGTGGAACAATAAAAATAGTGAATTTGCTGAGTGTATTAAAGAAGATCCCTGCACCTGACCAGTGCCTCTGTGCTTATAAACTGTAAATACACCCCTGTGCATCATGGCTACAGAGGGAACAAGTGGGAAGCCAGAAGGACAGATTGTGATATCAGTGCATTCAAACCCAGACAGTTGGCAGGTTTCCAGCTGGACAGAGACATCTGTGCCTTACCGTTCCCAGCTAAAATGGGCATAAACTGACAAGAATGTCAAAAGAGGATTGCCTAAAGGGCAGCAAGTGAATGTTAGTCAGTTGGTCTCACAGAATAAAGCAAATTTTTATGGCTATTATTACATTGGAAAAATGCACCATTCCTCTTCTGATGCCTATAATTGAAAGATATAGATACATCGAGAACAGTAAAACAATAATAACAATAACAACGGGTCTACTCTAAAAGCCTTGTAACCATGATACCAGGGACAATGAGTGACAGTATGTATGATATAAAGTAATATGAGCTAGGATGAATGTGATGATGTTTAGTACAATTTATGCCATATATTCCATGACTTGTTTTGACTAATTTAACCTATTAATTTAATTTAATTTGTGTCACTCAATAGCTTTTAACACATTTTAAACAATTGAAATAAACCTGATATATGGGTAAGCGGTCGGCTCTGAACCATCAGCTAATCAGAGTTGTGTATGCAGAAATCCCACATAGGTGTGCTTTTTAAATATCTCCCATAATCCTTAAAAAAAGGGACGATGTCAAAACAAAACTGCACGGCTTACGGTTGTCTAAAGGCCCAATCTGCTGCCGCCAAAAAAACACTTTGGTGCAGGTTTGATCATGGACCACTGCCATTCAGTAAAAACTTCTCCCTGTCATTGTGACTGAATCCAAAATAGCATGACAACTCAAGAACCTGTTACAACACTGTGCTTTCACAGTACTGTATAATTTGACATGTAAGGCCAGTAAAGTAAATAGAAATGGAGACAGAGACAAGGGACACAGTGAGTGTATGGCGATATGTGTGTGTGTGTGTGTGTGTTTTTGTGTGTTTTCGTGTGTGTGTGAGAGAGATAGTGAGAATCTAGAGAGAATCTACATTAATGATTTGACCAACATGCCTGACAGGACTAACTCTTCATGACACAGGAATAAAATGCCTTCTGTATGCAGACGATCTTTTGTTACTGTCACCAACCAAAGACGGTCTACTACTACATTTACTGTAGATGTTCTGCATCAGTTCTGTCAGACCTGGGCATCAAGGGGGAATGTGTTTGATATTGGGGTGACTATTTTTTACAAATTGTTCTTATTATTGGGGGGGGACCACATTGCCTGTCTGTAACATTGAGAGGACATGTCCTCCCCACCCCCCCTCCGTTCCTACGCCCTTGCTGGGCATTGACAGTCAATCTGAGGAAAACAAAAAATATGATATTCCAGAAATGGTCCAGATGTCCAGATAACAGGTACACTGTAAAAAATATCTGTGAAAAAACAGTAAAAAGTATTGGTAATTGGCTGCCAGTAAGTTTTCTATTATTTTACAGACATTTCCTTCAAGACAATAACAGAAAATACTTTGTGAACACAGTAGATGTCCGTTAAAAGTAATATCAGATCTGTGTGTTAACGGACATTTACTGTGTTCACAAAGTATTTTCTGTTATTGTTGTCTTGAAGGAAATATCCGTAAAATAATAGAAAACTTACTGGCAGCCAATTACCAATACTTTTTACTGTTTTTTCACAGACATTTTTTACAGTGTACCTGTTATCTGGACATCTGGACCATTTCTGGAATATCATATTTTTTGTTTTCCTCAGATTGACTGTGCTATCCACTAGGCCACCATGCCATGCGTGAAGTATACTGGTGAATCATCCAGTACATGATCTGACTACAGGCTTCCGTGTTTGATGAACAGTGCGAAATGAATCGGTGGCTGGGCGACATGTGGATGGATGAACCAAGTGTGTGTCCCTCGTCATCCTACAGATCTGTCCAAGAAGTTGAGGAGCTGAGGACAACGCAGGATTAGGGTATTGGGGAGGACATTTTTTATATATTTTTGTAAGTATTAAATTAGACATATGAATTAGGATCTTCAAATCAATAATTGAACCAATTGCACTACATGGCAGTAAAGTGTGGGATCCGCTTACAAAACGAGAATTTGATAAACGGGACAAACACCCAATTGAAACCTTGCATGCAGAATTCTGTAAGAGCATCGTTAGAGTCCAGAGAAAAACTCTAAATAATGCGTGCAGGGCAGAAATAGGACAATGGCCTCTTCTGATTAATATCCAAAAAAGATTCACCAAATTTTACATTGGACCCCTCAATCTTACCACTACAAAGCCCTCCAATGCTGGGAGGAGACCATAGAGAAGAGTCCCCTTAGACAGCTGATCGTGAGACTAAGGTCACAACCAACAACAACCAAATAAAACTTCAGAACAGTACTCAGACAATCTGTCCCAACCAAATTATCACAAAGCAAAAAGAAAGTTACATTACTTATTGAACAGAAACCACAAAAATCAAAGTCAACTCTAACTCTGCAGTATTTGGCTCTAAACAGACAGTTCACAGTGACAGACAGATCTGAAAACTGTGAAAAATACTGAGTATGTACAGACTTAGTGAGCATAACCTGGCCATAGAAACAGGTTGTCACATGCAGGTCTGGCAACCCAGGGAGCAGAGGTTGTGTTCACTCTGCCAACAGAGTCGAAACAGAAGTACCGTACACTTTCTTCTGCACTTTGAAATCTATGCCGACATATGAGAAATATTTTTCCCCAAATATAAAAACATGAACATACATCTTGAAATAAAAATAGAATTGGAGCATATTTTGAGAGAAAAGGAACATTGTACCAGATTAGCAGCAAAATATGTAGCTTCCTGCCACGCCCGTAGGGACAGCCAGATCAACAACGAACAGGCATAAAACAAGGAATACCTGAGCCTGATCCTTCCTAAATATTCAGTTTTACAGCCATTGTTTGTTTGTTCTTTACTGTTTTGTTAATATAATTTGATGTGTATTTATGTTTGCTATGGCAATGTTTGTAACACATTCCATGCCAATAAAGCCATTTTAATTTGATAGAGACAGAGAGCGAGAGGTCGAGCGATGAGTAGGCTGAACACATGCTACTAGAGGTGCGTTCTAGGTCCAACTCCAAGACTAGACTCCTGAATACACTCATGCTCATGAGGTCCCAAATGTGAATTAACATTCATTATACATCACTCTGTCTCACCCAACACTGTCTCTCTGTTTCCCACATGCACACAAGTCTGCTCAATCACATGCATGCTAGCACACAAACACACACAGACATGTAACCCTACACTGCCTGTGAGCTAGACCCATCTATCTCCATGCTTCCATGTGTGTGTGAGGGGTAATTCGTTTAACACGGCTGGGTTGGAGAGGTGAGAGCCAGAGTGATTCTCTCCCACGTCTCCTTGTTCCATAATCTGATTGACAGAGACAGACTAAGGAGTGTATGGACCGACCCCCCCCATCAAACCCCTGCACAACTTTCTACTTCAACTGCCTCCTCCTATCCTACTTGATCTGCCCTCCCTCTATTGCAGAGTCTCCATCCTCCTCCCTTCCTCGTGTCCATTCTCACCCATGGAGCGACGCATGTACTTTATCATCGTGTCTGAGCTCTGATCCCATTACCTGCGTTAATGTACCCAATAACTACAGCACCCACTGTATGTGTGTGTGTTTGTGTGTGTGTGTGTGTGCATGTGTGTGTGTGCGTGCGTGTGTGTGAGCTTCTGTTTGCATGAGTGTGTGGGTGTTATTTTGTAACTGCACTCTTGACAGTTTTCCTAGATTGCTAAGACACAGTTAATGAAGCTGGGTCCAGTTGATCTTCATCATAACTTAAATGTGTAGTCTATGATTTCTGGCCACTGGTTATATTTATACTTGGAATTTCAATCAAGGTATGACAGCGATTCTACTTTGTTTTTGCTAATATAAACAGCATACACATCCAGGCTATAATGGGTGGTTCAAACATTCTTTTTTAAATGGCATAAGTCCCAGAATGCATCTTTAATGAACACAACAGTAATTTTACTTTGCTCTTACATACAATTGAAAATGTCTGCATGGCAGAGTAGCATATTTGGCTAAAATAAAAGGTTGTTGGTTAAATTTCCTGAGCTAAGAAGTGAAAAACTGTTGTTTGGTACAAGAGCAAGACAGTTCACCCCAAAAAAAGGAAGGAAAAATCAAGGGGGACGGTACAGATGTATGGGGGTGGAGCAGCTCAAAGGGGAATGCAAGAACTTTGTGCCACACTTATTAACCATGTTGTCAAATATGGCGTTTCCATGATGGCTGGGCAACTCAATGTCAGCAGATCAACAGTGGAATCAATAGTAAGAATATTCCCTGAATGACAATAGACATGTGAAAATATTCCACAATGTATTTTATTATTTTTGCAGTGATTTGTAAGAGATTAGTAAAATTCTATTATTGAATTTCTAAAGAACAAAATCAAAAAATACAAAAAGAAAAAAGCACATAGTTTCTAGATTCGTGCTTAAGTCACATTCTTGGAAAAACACATTTTTTAGAGAAAGAAAATGATTGAAATGATTGCTTGAAATAGCTGAGAAGTGATTTGGTTTTATGTATTTAATGTTTTCTGAGTATTGGTGAATTTATCAAAAAAACTTGACTGTTTAGGTGAAGTTACTGTACACATTCTCCCAACAAAGTAAAATATATCCCTCTAGTAGTCAAACAACCTTATTCCGTTTAATATCTTACATGTAAATCAAGTCTGTTGCCAATGGCTGTTGTTCATCGAAGGACCGGTCCATAGCACCTCACGTCCATAAACACAGTGTAAAAGGGAGTTGACATGATGTAGTGTGTTCTCTAGACTAGCGAATATACCTGATGTTGTTGTTGTAAAGGATGGTCACAGGGTAGTGCTCACACTGGAAGAGGGTTTCTCCTTTGATCCCTACATGAATCAGGCCTTTGCTGACAAGTTGCGCAAATATTAACTACTGATGTTATGCCTGAACAGCCTTGCTTATCTGTAGAAACATGCAATACTGATATTCAGGAGTCTGGGCCGTGTTTACGGGCTGATAGTACTTGACTAGAAGATTGCAGAACTACTTCCTGTGAGCAGTTATCTGTTAGTGAAGTACCACTCTGTGTCAGCAGTCATGGCAAGGCTCGCTGTCTGAAAAAGAAGGAGCTAATTCCATGGGTGTCCTGGTATGTGTGTCCTAAAATGTTTGAATAACTTTAATGATTTGAGAAAATAAAGTATTTAAAATATATGTGTGTGTGTGTGTGCATGTGTGTGTGTCTGCGTGTATGTGTGTGTTTGTGTACAGCCCAAACAGCTGCCTTAAGTCCCTAGTGATCTATCAAGCTATCACACTCATTGATCAATATCTCTAACCACCCCCCCACCATACCCACACACACACACACACACACACACACACACACACACACACACACTGCCGAGAATGATCTTGTCTTATCGGAAAGCATCTGATCAAACAGACGTTTGAGTGACAGCCTTTAAGGAATAGCCTCTCACATTGCACCCTGTGCACCTGTTTCTTTTACAGAAATCATTACACTCAGCTCACATTATTTTCAGTCACAAGCAAACCCACATATTGGATGGCGTTGGAGCATGTTTGCTCGCAGCTCATAGAACTCCCTGATAAGCAGGGACACCTTAATCTGTCAGCTGCCACCTGGTCAAATCCCAGTCCCACAGCTGAACCCTCGACCCAAAGGATCAACCGGAACGTCTGGTCGGCCCAGGGGCTGCCCTAGAACACATGCCTCAGAGGGAGACCCCCTGTTGGGCCAAACGGACACAGTGGCTGACTGTGTTTCCAAACATGGTCCACTCAACACCCAGGGGTCAGGCCCTCTATAATCTAGGCCAAACAGAGGGGCCCTTGCGCTATCCTAAACATAAACACAGAGACACAAAGACACACACATTTAGAGTTTGAGCTATGAATGTGACCTTACTAACCCCCACAGCAACAAGACGAACAGAAGAAAGGAGGAATTCAGAGAAGGAAGAAGCGAAAGTTAAATAGACAGATTAGGGAAGTGACAGTCGGGACGGAGAATTGCATTGCATGATTAAAATGGAGTGAAGGTGTGAGTCAGCTGACCTAGATCTTGAAAATAAATAAATATTATGCTTATATGCGCAATACATGAATTACAGCTTTTCTCAAATGCTAAGACATGATTCAGGAAACTGGAGTCCGGTTGATCTCCAGTATATCATAATTTCATTTATCAAATGTAAATGCTAAGTAGATTGTTTTCGCAAAGCTGTAAACCTAACTCTCTATAAAAGACACAAAACCTGAGTAAATCATGTCAAATAGCGGATACAAACATCGCTCTTTAATGTAAATCTGTCCTGCACGTGGGCAAAACATCTTTGCACAACTGTTCAATCAGCAATCAGGCCTTATCCATGCATAAAAGAGGTCACATCTGTTGTTTTTGCATGAATGCACCAAGCATGAGGCAGAGCAAAAGGGCAAGGACAACGAAGAAGATAGAGGGTCCCAGAGAGGAAAAGGGGTTCAGATGCATGCTGGGTCGAGTAGTTCAAAGAGGAATATAATGAGCTAATGTGACTGAACGGCTGTAGACCAATGTCAGTAGATCAATTGTGGCATCAGTAGTAGGTATATTCACAATATAACACAATAGGTTACAACGCTAAACGATACTGTTTTTTCAGTATTACTGAAACACAAGGTAAAATAAATGTGTATTCATGTTGTGAGAGAATGGCTGGAATGCAGGAGATGGCGACACCCAGTGGGGAGAGGACAGAGATGCAACGGTCCAGCACGCATAAGTGGAACCACCTGGGTTAATAATGGAGTCACAGTTAATCAACTGTGCTGTTTCCGACAGTATTGTATATAGGAGAAGACAAAAGGGGAGTCAAAGGAGGACGCCGTGAGTAACACACTGAATATGAGTTGATGTGCAGGTTTATTCAAGAGGGGGTGATCGAGGAGAGCTTTCCAAGACCTTATATATTATATGGAGGAGTCCCTGACGGCCAAAAGAAGGTATACCAGAACAAACATCAAGAATATGTAGTTTATTCTAATTGCTTGTTAAGTTTAGTATTTGTGGAAGTCCAGCCAATGTGGATGTTGTTACTGTTTATTGTTTAGGGACATATATGAAGAAAGTATCAGCAATAAAGGCGCTCCATTACGCATACTCCTTAGGCTCTGGTCTCGTGTATGTCATGTGTTATATTACTTCTAGAGGGAACAGCACAGAACACGTTACAATGTGTACTTGCCTATTATGGTAGGCTACATACTATAACCACAGTATCAACAAATGGCACTAACATGAGGGTTTACTGCAGGATATTATGGGATAGTGGGATTGGTAGTTGTCATAACTCCTTTAACGGACCATACTGATTGAAATTAACTTTTCATTAGATAAGTTGCATGATTTGAAATGAATTTTCACATTTTTCCCAACAGTGCTTCGGTTTTGGCTGGCATGATAACTGTTTTGTAGTGAATTTTATTTCGACTAATGTGCTCAAGCGATGGAAAAAGACTGAAAGTAACATATAGCCATGTTTTCTTACTGTCAGATGTGCACCATCCAGTAGTATTGCATTGAAACAACAGGAGTCCCGTTTAGCGTCAAGGATATTAACTTCTCTACTAGGTAATTATAATGAAGAGGGAAAAAAATCGTTTGGATTCGGTGCATCCGAACCTACACTTGACTTTCATCTACAGTCAAACAACATAACAGAAGCAGCAAAACTAATTCAACAAGTGAACACACATCGCCGGTGACACTTCTCTCCCAACATCTTTTATTCAACTGAAAGGGACAGAGAGGGCAGTTTGTGAGCTATGAAAAGGCGGGCGAAGAGCGACCATTGAGGCGGTTAAGACCCCACTATCTGAAGTGATCGTTTCTGGATCAGCTGCCATTAAGCTGAATTGAACCGTGAAGAGACGTGAATCTGCGCAGTCTCTCATAATTAAACCCCTTATTGATTATGGCGCTCCAACCTGCCGCAGAGTAGGACCACAGGACTCCAGGCAGATTGTGACAGGCGAGAGGCTTTTTCAGCACGATAGGATACCTAAATAGTAGCCTTTATTATCCAAATGTTATGATAATAGTCTATTGAACTGGTTTCAGTTAATTTATTAATGGTTTTCAAATGGACGGTTGGTCCAGATTGAGTATATGTCAATAGAACGCAGAGCAGATTGTAGATACTGTGGATTTTGGTCTGTGAGTAGAATAGAAGGCAGTGTTTTAGCTCCATGATATTGGTGTGCTTTCTAAGTCTATCAGGTCAAAATATGAGGTCTGAAAATGAATGGCATTTGGATTCTTAACCTGGAACTTAATTTCACCTCCAGAATTTAGTGCATTGAAATAGAATTGATAGAATTGACAAAATGATCTCTGCCATGAGAAAGTAGATATGCAATTGGATATGGAGCCTTTTATTCAATCAGCCATAATCAATTCACTGACAGAAAGACATTCAAACAAGTGAGAGGGAAAGACAGCTAGAATGAGTTGTGTCTAGTATTTATGAACAGAGGCGACGTCGTAGAAAGATTACAGCTGGCCAGGGGCCAGAGAACAGAGGCTTCTCAGATCAATCCCAGAAAGGTCTGTGTATCGACCTGTACAGCAACTGTATTGTGACATATCAAAACAAACCTGAACACTTCTGATAGCACAACAGTGCCTGGCTCCAGGGCTCTTCACAAAAACGCAAATAAAGACGATCATCTCTATTGACTTTTATATTGCTTATATCACATCAAAGCACCTTTACACCACTACTACAAAGCATTATATATATTTTTTTACAATCTTTGGTTGTTGAGATTTTGGCCAGACCTTTTCAATGGGAAAACACAGACACACGTATTGTGTTTTCTGTCTTTGTGGAGACCTGACATCAGAAATCCATGTTTCCTATCCCATATACCTATCGCTAAACCTAAACAACCTATAAACAAACTGTGACCGAAATAATTTTATATTTATTCCCATGCTTTTCCCAGCCCTAATGCTTATCCATAGTCAAGTAATTTAATTTGACCGTTATTTAACCAGGTCATTTGATTAAGAACTAATTCATATTTACAGAAACAGCCTGGGAGCAGTTAGGGTTAACTGTCTTGGTCAAAGACAGAATGACACAGGCTTCTCCTTGGCAGTCGGGGGGGATTCGACCAGCATCCTGATGGACCCCAATCAGATGCCCTAACCACTAGGAGACCTTGCCACCCTCATATTGTATAATCGTATATAATCTCACGCATTTTTCATGGTGGAGATGTTACTTTCTTTGCGGTGTCTTGTGTTTTCACATGTAGCGCCTGGTATGTACCAATGGGGCCTGAGGACAAGATAACATTTTTATTTACTTAGGTGACAGCCAATGTTTATTACCTCTACAAATCTGCCAGACCTCAGGCATTGAAACTAGACAATGCTCTCTATTTGTCTATCTTCATATTGACTGACATAAATATAAAACTAAAGTGGTTCCCTCAAGACTCTAACATTGCCTTCCAGCATACAATGTGATATTGTTGTACTACTGTTCATGCATAATAACAGCAGCTTAGCCCAGAGCTCATGGTCAGTGTCTTACTGATTACAGACATACACACTGACTGGCTTCTGTGAGCTCTCATTAGCTATTCAACAGACAGCCAGGCATTGTGTATATACAAAATGCATGTGTGTGTGTGTGTGTCTTTGCGTGTTTGTGGGGTGTATGAGCGGTTGCAGTGGTGTGTTGAGCCTTAAGCCAGGTACCAGGCAGCTGGCCAGTGAATAGCAGACAGAGCCGCTGGTGAATAATAGAGATCAGTTGAATCTCAACACAGACAGACAGGTGAAGAAGGGAGTCATAGAGGGAGACAGCTACAGAGCAGTTCGACAGATAAACTAGAGAACATGGAGGGATGTGAGGGATGGTTGAGTTTACCTAATACAGTGTTGTTGTGTTAAAAACAAAAATGTACATATTTCCTCTGGATGAATCTGAGAACAAATACTGAATATCTAGCTTGCAGTCCATCTGGATTTTTCTCTAGCTAGCAGGGTTTCCACCCTTACCTCCTGACCTCTCACTGCCCTGCCCGGCCTCATTTCCTTCTCTGGTAATTCCATTCCAACACTCCCCTTTCACTATATAGCTAATAAATATAAATTAGCTCTATGTAGATGATTAATATAAATATAAGTCTATGATACCTGTCTGCTCTCTCTGTCAAAATGTTGTGCACTGTACTGCTCTCAGGTGTACTAACGATGCTCTACCAGCAGGGGGGGGTGGAGAGATCAGAAGAGTCATCAACATAAGGACATTCAATCAACATTGGTAACACTTCCATACACACCCTAGACTAGACTAGTACACACACACGCACACACAGACTGTCTACAGTATGAAGTATAGGCATGAAAGTGTGTCCCACATCCTCTTCTGTCATTGCTATACAGTGACTGAGCAGAGTCAGCCTGTACTGATGTGTTCTATATGATACTTCACACATGGCTGCTCTAAACGAGTCCAATTACCTTTGCAGTGTTTTCAACCTCTGCTTTATTATGCTAATTCACACTGTCTTTCCGCTGATTCACACTGCCCACCTTCCAGCCTGTCTATCTGCTAGCCTGTCTGTCTTACCACTGATTCACACTGCCCACCTTCCAGCCTGTCTATCTGCTAGCCTGTCTGTCTTACCACTGATTCACACTGCCCACCTTCCAGCCTGTCTATCTGCAAGCCTGTCTGTCTGCTATTCCCCCTATGCAATCCTAGACCACTGGTTTTCCTCTCATACAGAAGCCAAATTAATACATGTAATACGTGCTCTGTTAGTGACGCATTGTACCTACTGTCAGAAGTTAGTTTATACTGTACTTATTTATAGGTTTGATTATGTATATTCTATTCTTTCAAATTAGCTTTATCTATACAGTCATTCATTTACATTTTAGTCATTTAGGAGACACTCTTAGCCAGAGCGACTTAAAATAAGTACAAAGACACCCACATTAGGGTAAAGTTCAACTTAGGGTAAAGTGCCTTGCTCAAGGACACAATAACATTTGGCACAGTCGGGAATCGAACCGGCAACTCCCTAACCACTGAGACATCTGTCGCCAAGTCACAGTGTTGATAGATGTTCTACTGAAATACAGTCAACAATTTTTAAGCTACATGCAACACAAGTTTTTCAGGATAAACTGACTGACAGTTAATTTAAAACAGTGATCTGATTACCAGTCAACTCATTCACTCTGACACAACAGCACTGAGAAACCTCCATCCAGCCATAATCAATTCACTAAGGAAAGAACATGAAAATGTTTGTGTAGTTTTGGATATTGGTCTCTCTCTTGCTGACTCTCAGCATGGTTCTATGAAACAATGAGCCTATTTAATGCAGCCTTTCTTTTCAGTGTTTGTGCGAAGTGTGTACACACTTTTATCTCTGTGTTTGTTGCTCAGCTGTTTATGATGCATCTCTCATCTCAGCTCCTGGATCGATGTATGATGAGGATATGAGAGTCGGTATTGATTGTAATTTCCTGCAACGCTCATTCCAATCGCCTGTCTTATCACCAATCTAATTTATTTCTGCTACGCTGTCAGCGATCCAACAACCACGCAAGTAAAAAGAACCAGGGAATAACCAATAAATTAATAGCAAATAAATGAATTATACAGCAAAGCATTCCTGCATAGATAAACAGGGTGTGTGTAAGGAGACTTGATAATGACTTTCTAAAATGCATGTGTGTGTGTGTAAATGTGTGTACACGTGTGTGTGAATGTCTCTGTACATTTGTTTGAGTGTTTGAGGGAGAATATCTTCACACAGACTGATTGAGCATAGAGAGGGAAAACACAAGTGCTGATCTAATTATTGCTTATTTGTGATACAGGCTTTTGTGTCGCTTCAGAACTTAGTTTTGTTTACTGAAGGAGAAGAAAGGAAACAGATCATTTGGGAGGGCGTTCAGCGTTCTCCCATGTGGGATATGATGTTTACCCCTTAGATCAGAGGAAGCATTTATTTGGTTAGAATACTAATGTGCTTATATTCTCTGTTCTCCAATGGGAGCCTAGTATCTGTATGCTGCCTCTGCACCATCACTCTAACTCCACATCTGTCTGTCTGTATCTCTCTAACTCCACATCTGTCTGTCTGTATCTCTCTAACTCCACATCTGTCTGTCTGTATCTCTCTAACTCCACATCTGTCTGTCTGTATCTCTCTAACTCCACATCTGTCTGTCTGTATCTCTCTAACTCCACATCTGTCTGTCTGTCTGTATCTCTCTAACTCCACATCCGTCTGTCTGTATCTCTCTAACTCCACATCCGTCTGTCTGTCTGTATCTCTCTAACTCCACATCTGTCTGTCTGTATGTCTGTATCTCTCTAACTCCACATCTGTCTGTCTGTCTGTCTGTATCTCTCTAACTCCACATCTGTCTGTCTGTCTGTATCTCTCTAACTGCACATCTGTCTGTCTGTATCTCTCTAACTCCACATCCGTCTGTCTCCATCTCTCTAACTCCACATCCGTCTGTCTGTATCTCTCTAACTCCACATCTGTCTGTCTCCATCTCTCTAACTCCACATCCATCTGTCTTCATCTCTCTAACTCCACATCCCTCCATCTCTCTAACTCCACATCCCTCCATCTCTCTAACTCTACATCCCTCCATCTCTCTAACTCCACATCCTTCTGTCTTCATCTCTCTAACTCCACATCCCTCCATCTCTCTAACTCCACATCCGTCTGTCTCCATCTCTCTAACTCCACATCCGTCTGTCTCCATCTCTCTAACTCCACATCCGTCTGTCTCCATCTCTCTAACTCCACATCCGTCTGTCTCCATCTCTCTAACTCCACATCCGTCTGTCTCCATCTCTCTAACTCCACATCCGTCTGTCTCCATCTCTCTAACTCCACATCCGTCTGTCTCCATCTCTCTATCTCCACATCCGTCTGTCTCCATCTCTCTAACTCCACATC
>JACXGM010022949.1:0-16506 GCA_016801145.1 Umbra pygmaea | reverse complement strand
ATGATATATGAAGGTCATGGATCAGCAGCTCTAAAACAGTTTGGAAACATACCACTATGTCTGGTGAGTACATGTGTGAAAACAAGTTACATAGATAATGATATATGAAGGTCATGGATCAGCAGCTCTAAAACAGTTTGGAAACATACCACTATGTCTGGTGAGTACATGTGTGAAAACAAGTTACATAGATAATGATCTATGAAGGTCATGGATCAGCAGCTCTAAAACAGTTTGGAAACATATTTCTATGTCTGGTGAGAACATGTGTGAAATTTGATGTAACTAGTGTAAAGCAAACAAAGGTTCTAGTGGCTTTAGTTGATGGAGTCCTAGGCGGACTTTGAAATTTGGGCACCATTAGTGCCATTCGACTTTTATAAGGTAACAGAAAGCAAAATTAATTTCACAAAAATATCACTAAATGTGTACATTCCAAAAAAACATCTATTTTTACTTACTTTCAACTTTGCACCCAGACCTCTATCTATGTTCCCATTGAAATAAATCATTCTCTGGTAAAGTTTTACCCTGAACTGACCATGAGTTGGTGTCTGATGAAAACCGTAACTGAATGGTGTCGTCGAGATCAACGGCCAGGCTGAGGAAGTGAATGTCCCCATTCATAATAAGAAACTTTAAATCCATTTGTGCATGACTTTTTTTGAAATTTTACTAAAACATTCATACACATATATTCATACACATATACATATTCAGACACACACACACTCATATATATATATATACATTCATATATTCATACATACACATACACATATTCACACACACAGTCATATATGTACATATACAGGTCCTTCAAGAAATTAGCATATTGTGATAAAGTTCCTTATTTTCCATAATGTAATAATAAAAATTAAACTTTCATATATTTTAGATTCATTGCACACCAACTGAAATATTTCAGGTCAGTTATTGTCTCAAAGAATTAGTATATCATGAAAAGGGTCTCTAAACAAGCTATTAACCTAATCATCTGAATCTACTAATTAACTCTAAACACCTGCAAAAGATTCCTGAGGCTTTTAAAAACTCCCAGCCTGTTTCATTACTCAAAACCGCAATCATGGGTAAGACTGCTGACCTGACTGCTGTCCAGAAGGCTATCATTGACACCCTCAAGCAAGAGGGTAAGACACAGAAAGAAATTTCTGAACAAATAGGCTGTTCCCAGAGTGCTGTATCAAGGCACCTCAGTGGGAAGTCTGTGGGAAGGATAAAGTGTGGCAAAAAACGCTGCACAATGACAAGAGGTGACTGGACCCTGAGGAAGATTGTGGAGAAGGACCGATTCCAGACCTATGATGACCTGCGGAAGCAGTGGACTGAGTGTGAGGTACAAACATCCAGAGCCACCGTGCACAGGCGTGTGCAGGAGATGGGCTACAGGTGCCGCATTCCCCAGGTCAAGCCACTTTTGATTCATAACCAGCGGCAGAAGCGCCTGACCTGGGCTACATAGAAGCAGCACAACAAAACAACAACAAATTTTGCATGTCATTCGGAAATCAAGGTGCCAGAGTCTGGAGGAAGACTGGGGAGAAGGAAATGCCAAAATGCCTGAAGTCCAGTGTACCCACAGTCAGTGATGGTCTGGGGTGCCATGTCAGCTGCTGGTGTTGGTCCACTGTGTTTTATCAAGGGCAGGGTCAATGCAGCTAGCTATCAGGAGATTGGAGCATTTTATGCTTCCATCTGCTGAAAAGCTTCATGGAGATGAAGATTTCATTTTTCAGCACGAACTGGCACCTGCTCACAGTGCCAAAACCACTGGTAAATGGTTTACTGACCATGGTATTACTGTGCTCAATTGGCCTGCCAACTCTCCTGACCTGAACCCCATAGAGGATCTGTGGGATATTGTGAAGAGGAAGTTGAGACGCAAGACCCAACAATCTGGATGAGCTTAAGGCCGCTATCGAAGCATCCTGGGCCTCCATCACACCTCAGCAGTGCCACAGGCTGATTGCCTCCATGCCACGCCGCATTGAAGCAGTCGTTTCTGCAAAAGGATTCCTGAACATAATTATTTGAAGGTCGCCTTTTTTTTTGTATTACAAACACTTCTTTTATTGGTCAGATGAAATATGCAAATTCTTTGAGATAGGAATTTTAGGTTTTCATGAGCTGTATGCCAAAGTCATCAGTATTAAAACAATAAATGACCTGAAATATTTCAGTTGGTGTGCAATGAATCTAAAATATATGAAAGTTTGTTTTTTATCATTACATTATGGAAAATAATGAACTTTATCACAATATGCTAATTTCTTGAGAAGGACCTGTATATATTCATTCATATGCATGTACAACTATATAAACCATTGCACATTACGTTGACTAAATGTGAAAATGATACAGTAATAATGTGTTCAATTAGAGGAGTGCCTTTTGGGTGGAATAGTAACAAACAATAATAAAATTATCATTATACAGGCTTTCCATTCTAAGGAAGGCCCATTACTTAGCTTAGCGGCTAACTGGGTTTATGCTAATTATTACACCAGTAAAACAGTATTTGAAGTAACGATTATGTAAAGACATAATAAATATAATGAAATACCGACATAACATAATTTATATACACTTTTGATGCCGCATTTGGGATGTAGAGGTGCTCGTAAACGTTGTTGTCGAAATATTTTGTCTTCTCTCTCCCTTATAATTGTCAAATTCTCAGTCGGGGAAGATGTATAGTCCAATTTTCCTTAGCTAGTAGTGGTAAAGCCTCTGTAACTGAATATTTCTTGCTAGAACCTGCCATGTTGAGAAATTATGTTGTAATCCGTCAAAACCCAAGAGCAATGCGTTGTTCATGCATAACTGAACAAAATGGAGAACTCACTTTGAACGGCTACGTGTTTGAATATTTCCTGATCTGGTTGGTCAATTTTAAACATATAACTACTCTATGGAAATGATTTTCTCACCAGAATCCCGTGAGAAACAGCTTAGGATGATGTGTTAAGTTTTTCAGGAGATGGGTAGAGAGACTGTATAATGAGCTTTGATCGCCTTAGACAGTCAAGTTCAAACCAGTGTGATTAGGTATTATGCACAATGTATAGAAACCTAAACTAATCCAGAATGTCTATAAGGTATTGAACTATGTTGTTAAGTAGAATTAGTTGACCAGACCACATGTATTTCGAATTTTACAATAGAAAATCATACAATATAGGCAACTGCTGTTGTATTGAAACTAGCGCTATTTTGAAAAAACAAAAATCTGACTTCGCATTGCAGGCATAATGGTGTTCTGCATGGGTAATTCCAAGTCTCTACCTATATTTGAATTGGCTGATCAACATCTAAGAAATAGCATATTTTAGTTTGATAGATGTTTGCATAGTTCTTAAAAGTACTCCTATCCGTACTCGTATCGGCAAGTAGGCTACCCAAAATGAAAAATAGCAACACTGGCTGTTGATCAGCTAAGCCCACTCACCGGTTTCTCGACTTTCATAGCTTAAGATATGGTAATGTGGGATCGCAATAACTAAACTTTACTATAAAAAAATCGAAGACACGGATATGGAGAAAAACGTTATCAGAAGTAATGTTGACGCAATATTTCTAGTTGTTAACCATAGGTAGGGCTATGCACCATTTGAAAATGAAGCGGTTTGTCACTCAATTACTTTAATTTAAATGCTTCCCGGTGGCATCAGTAAAAACGCCGGGACTACCGTCACATTACAGAGAGAGAGAAGCTTTCGGAGTCAGTGCGGTACCAGGCCAGCAAGCTGCTGATAGTCTCAAACTAGCACAAACCCTAATCTAGCATTAACAAAAACATTGGTAAAACGGTATCGTAGGGTAGGCTATACTTTAATTAATATTACTGTACAAGATAGGCGGCGGTAGCCAAGTCAGGAATGTAATATTAAAATGTATGACAGGGGAACGAACATCTAGGCCTAGTTTAGACAACACCATATGGCCTTCTGTCAGTTGAGAACAATTGGCTACAACATAAATTGTAGCTTTTAAAACTGCATACTAATAACACATCCTGTTTTATTTCCAACTGTATATGTTAGGTTGAAGACATTCCGGAATTCACGTCCAGGGGCAACTAGGAGACAGAGAAGGCCTACCACTTTGTTAACAACAACTAGGAGACAGAGAAGGCCTACCACTTTGTTAACAACAACTAGGAGACAGAGAAGGCCTACCACTTTGTTAACAACAACTAGGAGACAGAAGGCCTACCACTTTGTTAACAAAGTGGTAGGCCTTCTCTGTCTCCTAGTTGTTGTTAACAACAACTAGGAGACAGAGAAGGCCTACCACTTTGTTAACAACATTCAGAATAGTTCTCTCCAGTAGTGTGGATTGATTCGTTCGAACAAGGGGTAGGTTCAAATTCATAAAACTGATCCAGTCTGACATCCACCGATAACAATATATTGCTCACACTCTCCGATCAAAATAATTACTTAATAATTTCACAACACTATTTCTGATCTATTGCAGATGCAACGGATTAACATAGTCCCAGTTCCTTCATCCCAAAATGAGGAGCAGTTCGTTGCTACTCTAAGGAACGAATTTCCACAATTGCCAGACTCCTTTGAACTGTGCAGACCTAAACCGTACTGTTCTACCCCTAGTTCTGGTGTCAACGTGCCCATCAGCATTAAAGAGTGCTGGACTAAATCGGTTGGCGTCGTAAATAAGGCCAGAGGTTTGTAAAAAATGTTTGCTTCTCTTTGTCAACTTTATATTTTGCATAACTGTAGGTGTGTGTATTGGCTTCCTCAAAAAAACACTCTTACACATTCACCAGTAAAATGTGGATATGAACAGGACAATGCTACAGGTACATCAACCACCGGGCATTCAACACCTACACACAGGCCTACCTCAGTAAGATTTTTTTTTGCCTGAATAATTTACACTGGTCAGCCATAGCATTATAAACACCTGCCTAATATTGTGTAGGTCCCACTTTCCAATTTCATACAACTGCAGCCACAAATGGGCGTTCTCATGCTGGTGGGAGTTCCCGTTTTGGCAAACTAGAATGGCCCAGAACACATATTCCATAGCGTTCAAATTAATTTTATTATTATTAACATTCACGGTTAATGTTAGTAACCTTAAACCTAACGCAGTCTCACGGCATTTCGTGATTTAATCACGCAATTTTAAATCTTAGTGTACACGGACATGATTTTCTCAGCACTTTTCAAAACTAATGTATTTCAATTGGAAGCATCCTGATGTAGCATTTCAGTAAAAGTTATTCTTTATATATTTTAGATGGGTTTAACAGCAAGGTTTCAGAGTGGTTAGGGTAAGGGTTATGGTTAATGTAATGATACAAAGTAAAAATCGTCTGTCTGCATCACGCTGCAATGGAGAACAAAACACACAAAGTGTCCGTCTGGATTTAAACCACACGATTGGTTGATGAAACGCTACCAGGAATGCCCAATGGGCATTCTTGTGTCAGCTGGACCCTGCTCCCCACTTCTGCCACCAAAACAACATCCCCATTAAACTGCACTGTGTTGTGTTGTGCCACTTGTCTATCAGAACCCGCATTAACATTTTCAGCTAAGCAACAGTAGCTCATCTGATGGATCAGACCACACGGGCCAGCCTTCGCTTCCCACGTGCATCTACGAGCCTTGGCCATCCATAACACTGTCGCCAGTTGACAACTTTTCCTGCTTTGGACCACTGTTGAGAACACCCCACAACACCTGTAGATGCTCTGACCCTGGCATTTAGCCATCACAATTTGGCGCTAGTCAAAGTCACTCAAATTCTCACAGTAGCAATTGTTCCTGCTACGAACACATCAACTTTGAGAACAAAATATTCACTTGCGGCCTAATATCCCATCCACTGACAGCTGCAATTATAACGAGATAATCAGGGTTATTCACTTGTCAGTGGTCATAATATTATGGCTGAACAGTGTCTATGGAAACAATACCATATTATACACGTTTTTTTTGGGAGGTGCAACCTACTGTCCTGGAACAAAAAAGTTCCAAAGCGAGAGCTGTGTCCGGGTTCTCGGCATTAAGTCGGACTCATTTTAGGTGAGGGTTGGTCTCCGCCAGGGCTGCGCTTTGTCACCAATCCTGTTTGTAGTATTTATGGACAGGATATCGAGGCGTAGTCAGGGTGGGATGGGTTGTAGTTCGGCGGGCTGAGGATCTCATCTCTGCTTTTTGCGGATGATGTGGTCCTGATAGCATCATCGGCCAGTGACCTTCAGCACTCACTGGATCGGTTCGTAGCAGAGTGTGAAGCGGCTGGGATGAGGATCAGCACCTCTAAATTTGAGGCCATGGTTTTCAGCAGGAAACCGGGGGAGTGCCTACTCCAGGTAGGGAATGAGTCCTTACCCCAAGTGAAGGAGTTCAAATACTTTGGGGTCTTGTTTGCGAGTGAGGGGACAATGGAGCGGGAGATTGGTCGGAGCATCGGCGCAGTGGGGGCGGTATTACACTCAATATATATTGCACAGTTGTGACGAAAAGAGAGCTGAGGCAGAAGGCAAAGCTCTCAATCTACCGGGCAGTCTTTCTTCCTACCCTCACCTATGGTCATGAAGGCTGGGTCATGACCGAAAGAACGAGATCCAGGGTACAAGCGGCCGAAATGGGTTTCCTCCGGAGGGTGGTGGGCGTGTCCCTTAGAGATAGGGTGAGAAGATCAGTCATCTGTGAGGATCTCAGAGTAGAGCCGATGCTCCTTTGCATCGAAAGGAGCCAGTTGAGGTGGTTTGGGCATCTGGTAAGGATACCACCTGGGCGCCTCCCTAGGGAGGTGTTCCAGGCACGTCCAGCTGGGAGGAGGCCTCGGGGAAGACCCAGGACTAGGTGGCGAGATTATATCTCCAACCTGGCCTGGGAACGCCTCAGGATCCCCCAGTCGGAGCTGGTTGATGTGGCTCGGAAGAGGGACGTTTGGGGTCCCCTGCTGGAGCTGCTGCCCTCGCGACCCGATCCCGGATAAGCGGAAGATAATGGATGGATCCTTAGGAAAAAAATAGGGTTCCGTTGCTTTGCAACGACGGTTCCCAGCCCCTTCCGGCTTGGACCCCTAATAAAGTTGTTTGCCCACTTAATATTTAGTTCCCAGCGTTTTTCAACACTGAAAACGAGAATCATCTTTATCTAAATTTTAATTGCATATACTACAATGCGTTACTGCTTTCATTAAAAAAATTGTCTAAACTGCCTATTGTATATTGAAAATACCTTTTCATGCACAAATCTTGTCTAAACGCTGCATAGGATGCATTTAAATTTAACATTGCAATTGTAATCATACAGTAATCAATTCAGAGAAAACACATCCTAGAGTATCATCTATAGGACAGTATATTTGCGAATAAAATAGTTCAACAAACTACACGTGTAATATGGTGATTTCATGTGAGCCCTGTTACTGTGAAGGTTTCTTCCAGGTTTACATATTTATTTTCTGTTGTCCTTTTCGCTCAGTATACAGTAATGCTTTTCTCTTCTTCCGGCGAACCCCCATGTTGTACATTACGTCACAAATCTATGAAAAGGGTTCTTGCCTTTTTAAGACCTACACAACACATTACCAAAAAAGATATAAAAATCAAAGAAATTCTGAAAAAATCATTTTTCATTTATTTCAATGAATTCAGACATTGAAAAAGCATTAATTTAATTTACAGAAGCAATCACATTAGTAAGTTTATGCGCAAAAACATGCCAAATGCCCAAAACATTAGGCCCAAAATGAAAGACTAAAACATACTTGATCTCAAAGAGAGTAGATTTTATCTCATATTAATTGCCTAATAGAGATTGAATAGGCTACTCCAGCCCATGTAACACACACATCTGATAATTAGTATCTACCTATCTATGAGAGGGAGCGTGAGCGAGCGCTGGGTTCTGCTTGTAACCAAGAGCGGAAATCATTGTGATCTAGCCATGTCTCGTTAAAATTATGCTTTCCCATTTTCCACATGTAGGCCTAGCCGCGTACGTACCAACACTAAACATACCGCATCAACGTTCTCAGGGCAGCTTTCTGCTGGTTTTGTTACTGTTGCACCTTAAAGTGTCCGTGTGCAATGCAAAATGTACTTTAGTTTCAAATTAGGATCGACACTCAATATTCATGACTCCAGTAGGCTACGACTCAATACTTTTTCTTTCAGCGGCCAGCGTTTCTGGCAATTAATGAGGGTAAAATCTTTTTAAGACCTGACTTAATGACATTTTAGACTTTTTAAGACCCCGCAGGAACCCTGTTTGAATAGAGCTCTTCAGCGTATGAACTCAGGGCAGCTGACAGGGGGGGACAACCGGGTATGTTGTCCCGGGTTCAGTCCTAAGGGGGGCCCCAAATTTTGTTTTTGCACAGTCATTTTTTTTTGCGGGGGGCCCAAAATGTGGAGTTTGTCCCGGGCCCACAGATTCCTGTAAGCAGCCCTGTATGAACTCACGGAAATCCTCACTATGCGTTACTGCTTTCATTTGAAGAATAGTCTATAGTCTGCCTATTATTAATTTAAAAAACCTTTTCATGCACGAATCCTGCACAGACTAATCGCTAACACAGTACAATAAAGGTAATGAAATGTACATGTTGTTTTTAGAATTATTATTCTATTGTCAAATAAATAATACAAAATCGAAATATCTTACAATGGGCATTTTAAGAAACATGATTTTGGTTACACTGATACACATTTTTCATTCTCCACATCCACTGCTACTGTAGCAAGTGAAGTCCCCTCCCCCGATTTAGTAATGTACATTACTATTATTATTTATTATTATCTATTATTATCTATATTAGCTATTATTATCATTGTTTTAACACATCTGTTGGTTATACTGTGTCATTTTTATTGTAATGTATTTAGTAATGTACATTACTAAATTTATTTATTATTATCTATTATTATCTATTATCTATTATTATCTATATTAGCTATTATTATCATTACATTGTTTTAACACATCTGTTGGTTATACGGTGTCATTTTTATTGTAATGTATTTAGTAATGTACATTGCTATTATTATCATTACATTGTTTTAACACATCTGTTGGTTATACTGTGTCATTTTTATTGTAATGTATTTAGTAATGTACATTGCTATTATTATCATTACATTGTTTTAACACATCTGTTGGTTATACTGTGTCATTTTTATTGTAATTTGTATTTGTTTTCTCTTTTCAGCGAGACCATTTAAGCAATGGATTTCCTGCTTACTGAAACTGATGAGCACTCTAGAAAAGAGATCCAGAAGCTGTTGGCATCAAGACACAACACGCTAGGCCTTCAACGTTACAATGTTTTACCTGTCGAGATGGTTGAAGGGGCAACTAAAATGTTAACATTTTAAGAACGGCAGTACCCTGCAACTCTATACAGCACTGTACATTTTTCCCTGTGTTTTTGGATACTTTCATATTGTTGGTTAGAATTTTGCTTAGACCTCTGCTTTCTGTTTTGATTTAATAAAAAATAAAATGTCAATGACGGTTTCATTCAATTTATTACAGTTTGCCCACTTAATATTTTGTTCCCAGTGTTTTCAAATAAATATGATTACAAATATTATTGAATTATTAGTTTGAATTAATTAGTTTAAGACATGAATGATTGGTTGTCCAATTTATCAATGCATAGAAATCACAAGTGGAGACATTTACTTCCAAATGGATAGGCAAGCTGCAGGAAAATATTAAATAGTACATATTTACTACAACCGACCTTTATTGGTAATTCATAATGACATTGGTGGTATTACAATTATTACAAAAAGTTATCCCATATAAAATTAATATGTCTGTCTTAACTTGTCTGCTGAATGGCTACATGATCTCCCCAATATCATAAACAGACTGAGAAATAAGATACCCGTGAGAATTATACTGTAGAAATTCTGTAGCTTAAGTACAACTTTTCACAAAGGAATAAATAAGAATATAAAGAAGCAATTACTTAGGCCTATTGACTTATATTTATAAACAGTATTTAAATAATTAGATGATTACAATTAGCTGGATACGAATCGCACTCATCAGGGTTGAAATTCCAGGTCAATGTCATGTTAGGGACTCCCCCATGATTTCCTTGCCTCAGTCTGTGTAGGATTCGTGCATGAAAAGGTATTTAAATTTACATTTGGCAGCTTACACTATTTTTTAAATGAAAACAGTAACGCGTAGTGAGGATTTCCTTGAGTTCAGATGATGACTTAAAAAAACACAATGTCGTTCTTTTTTATCCTGCAAAGTTAACCTGTACTTTGATATACTGTATAATACTATAGGTAAAGTACAACTTTTCACAAAAAAATTATAAGGCAAAAATAAATATGACATCACTGTAAAAAGCCCATTAGAAGCGTTTTTTAAGTGGTCTAGCACCACCCAGCAACGAGTATAGACCATTTATTGGCAACTAAATGCACTGATTGGTGCCGCAGAACGAGAGGCACCACTTTAGTGTATCTACATCTGTAGCAGGGTTAGGATAGAAACAACAAACACAATTGCATTTTAGACAGCGAATGCCATGAAATAGCATAGTATATAATTTTTCGATCAAGGCATAAGTCTAACCTAAATCACTTTTTTTTAATTTGCAGCTCAGACGGCAAGGCTATTGCTGTCCTTATCATTCTTACACAAATCATGCATTTAAGACCTAAGCCCATCACTCAGCATCTATTGGCATCGGATGCTGACTTTATAAAATAAATGTCCACAGCTTGTTTAAAGATAAAGGAAGCTAGTGTAGAGCATTGTGCTAAGTATCCTTATTGTTGTTAGGTTCGGATTCCACTAGCTACGTTCGGTTTGGTTATTTCGCATCTGCAACAGTACTGTCAAATGTTTGTGCTTAGAAAAAGGATCTGCAAGCGCTGTTCACATTCTGCATAGGGCTGCCAGTGTTGAAAACAGACATGTGGGCTGTGTAGGACGAGTTCTCAGTTAGACTTTCCAGCTCAGTAGCATAAGTTCAACCCCGCAGACAAAAAAACATTTCAGAACATGCCACATTCTGTGAATGCAGCAAGTCAGTGGAATAAAATGGAGGCTCCATTTCAATAACTTAAACCTGTATCATAGCAGATATATTTACTGATTGAAATACTACTTTGAATTGGGTTAGGTTAGGGTTAGGGTCTAAAAAAAACCTTGTGTTTCATTTTACTTAGCTATACTTTTTTAAAGTCACCAACTACATTACATCATGCTTTAAAACAATTACTAGTTTAGAACATCAAATCAAACAGCAGATGTTATGCTCATTCCTAATTCAAATGATTTCTTATTGTTGTATTTCAGGAGATTGCACCAACCTCCTCTACAGTCGCTTCCCATGTTTCCACACTGACTCATTCAACAGCTGAAGATTGTGTGATAATATCCATTTAAAAGTCTGAAAAGTTTAAAATTTAATGACAATGCTTACCTTTTTCCCCCAGATGCAACTTAAAATGTCTGCTTACTGGCCTCACTGCCCAAATAGATTTTTTTATGTAGCCCATCACTAGCTAATATGGTTTATGTTTGTCGAAGCCAGGTCCTAACATGGTCTGTTAAGGCCTTTTTAAGGACAAATCTTAATCCGGACTGTGAAATAAACATTCTGTTTGTTGACGCGGACAACATTGGCGAGGGGGCAGTTGATGAAGGCGGCCCTCTTTGTGAGTTTGCGCGCTTTCTCCTAGGGGAGATTTGAAGCCAACCAGAATTTGCCAAATCACTGGACCTAAAAAGAGGTGTGTACACAATTCTATTAATATGCATTACATTTTGTATATGTGAAATTGAGATACCTAATTTCATTAACATTTTACCACTATAAAATTGTTGTCTTTCTGTCCCTCTATATTTATTTATTGCTTCTGTAGCTCGTGGAAATGGCCTCTACCAAACATTAGGAAGGAGGCTGGCAAGTCCGTCTGCTGCAAGCAGGAGCCGCCCCAAGGTTAGGGTTAGGCTAACCCAAGGTTTCTAAGTGAGGCTAGATATCATTCTCTGTCCCTGCAGCCCACTACCTGTACTGGAGGATCCATCACAACTATTTCAGAGACACACTGAAAGGGGTATTTTATAAACTTCAGTTTCAAAATGTTTTTTCACTTAATTGCAGACTACCTGTAAGTTGCAAAACCTGGTTGCAAAGACAGGGAAAAATAAGACACTTTTGTACAGAATTCAGACAGACCCTACGGTCTGGCACTTAAAATATCAAAACATACTAGGGACTGAGACAGGGAGGAAATTTTGCAGGACATTCTTCCATCCTCCTTTCCGAAACTAGAGGGACACCAAAACCTGCAAACCAAGGCAGATCATAGCATTGCATGAGCATGGATTAACAGAAATACATGAAAGACTCACTTAGTTCTTTGCCCTTGTATCCTCCTTAAAGAAAGTTTACGTTGACATGGTATTCTTTTAACTTCTACAATCCCAAATCATAAAAAGTTAGAACATTATGTAATTTGCACATTAACAAAAAACAGTGCTTGTCCAGAAATTCAAAATAAATACAATTATTTAGAAAAATGACAAGAAATTGAACAGACAAAACATCTTGGAGTCATACTGTCTGCACAGAAAAAAACGTCAAAGTAAATATAGGACTCTGCATTTTCATTTCTAAAAAAAAACAATAATTAAAAATGATACGAGACAGTGAAATGGCTTGTACTATAAAAATACAATATACATCCCAGTTAGCAATTTGACGCGGGCTGCTTCGCTAAAACCTGCGGTGCTGTCGGCTGAGTCGTGGCAACCGCAATTAGGCAAAGTCATTTTGCCACCTGCAGGCACCGCACATACAACTTTGTTAACTTTTGGCTCATCTACCAATGGTGGGTAACAGAAACATGCTGGCCAATATATTTTTCTAAATATATGTAGACTATAATCCTGTGTACGTATTATTAGCAAGCCTGCAATTCAGTTTACTGCCCAATTACATTGTTTTTTATTAGCATTGACTCATGTTAACTCGTGCTTTCGTTGAAGCTTGTCAAAATAGTTGCTATGTAGTCTAGACGCTATTTATTTAACGCAATTTACGTGAATATTATATGAGCAGTCTTTGATCTATGGAAGAAAATAAAGTGGAACAAAATGTTAGCTGGATTTATGGCGCAAACTGAAGTAGCACTAGAAAAATGTACATTATTTACAAACTATTTACTGCTCACTGCCAACATCAGTTGTTCCTCCAAGTTGAATGAATGTTGAATAATCCAGGAGTTCAAATCATATCACATGACATCATCATGTGACAGCAGCAAGCAGGCTCCTGATTGGTTAACGCAGCGCGAACAGACAGAAAAGTTCAGATTTTTCAACTCGGACGTCAGACTGCAATTGGCTTCAAACGCTTGAATGCACGATGTGCACCAAATTAGGTCACTCATGCGTAATGCGTGCAAGTCACGTTGAGACCCCAATTCGCCTCTTTCGGGCGAACTGGACATGCGAACAAGGTGGAATCGCGGCGTGCTAAAAGTGTCCATTGCGCCGCGTGACCTCCTCTTTACATTGACTTAACATGGAAATCACTCGCTCCACATGCTCAATTCGCATCCAATGCAGCATAGCAATCATCTCACAATGTTTAGTAGGTAGTTTTGCCTGCAAGAGGGAGATTGGGGCAGATTAGAAAGAGGCAAGGGTTTCTCTGATGACTGATAATCGTTTTCTTGGCTAGGTGGTTGTGTAGACACTGTGAGGCTACGGCGTCGGCAGTGGACACCTACTAGGCAGTAGTTGAGGGATTATTCCCGGCCACGGACATTACCAGCTTTGATGCCTCAAAATTAATGTACCAACTGAAACTACACTTATACATAGCCATATTCTACTGCTCATTATACTATTCATCCTGCACATACACTTATTCTTACTATTATAAATGTTACTGTTACCACACTACACATAGCTGTACATATGGTTCATACTGAACATCCAACCTAACCTCGCCCCTTTGCTTTGATAACACAGGATTACACTTTCCATTTGTGTTATTCATTCGCATTTAGACATCATAGATTTATATTGGAAATGGTTAAGATTAGGCAACCGTCCAGTGTAAGTAAGGTTAGTTTAAATATTAGTTGTTAAGTTTGATATTATGTTGGTGTATCTACACCACCTTGGCATAGTAGGGCTGGGCGATATGGCTAAAAACTCTATCACGATATAAGTGTTTCATATCGGTTGATATCAATAATTATTGATCCGTTTTATGACCTATTTAGAATAAGGAGCAGGAAAAATTTTTAAATTTAAACATTTTTATTTTAAATTTAACCTTCCACTGATTATTATCCCCATCTGTTACACTAAGGTGCACAGTTAGAGTACATAAGAAATGCTTAATAAAGTGTAATAAAATAGTGCAAAGTGTTAAATATAAACAGAGAAACCTGAGACCTGAGAATGTGGTATTACCAGTCTTGGTGAGGACGACGGTTTTGCATAATTTGCAGACGACATTGGTCTGACTACGGTCAGACTTTTAAAAACCAAAAAACTGCCATACTGGGGAGCAGAATTTTCCCATTTTATCAACAATGTCCTCGTTCGCGTCGGCACAAATTTTCAAGTTATCAGTTTTAGTTACTGAAAAATCCAACACGACTTACAAAATAGCAATATTGCGCAACCAAACTTATTGATACTTTTAAATGATTGGCTGTCAGGGTCACTCGCTACGTTGGTATGTTAACAGAGAGCGAGTGCCTTTGTTTTGCTTCGCAAACCTCTGGTTTCTTCCGACAAAGAAAAGGAAATTATCGAACGTTTTATCTGACACATTTTTTATTGATATTGATTACGCAAAAGTTAATTTGGCATCTCTATAGCACGATAAAAAACACATTGTGTTATAGGTATGCATTGGGGTGATATCAGGCTGGAATATCCATATTTATGTTTTGTTTTTTCTTATAGTATACAGGGTTGTGATTTTTCCGACCTGATAATGAGGCTCTCGTAAATCAAGCAAATCTATTTTTTTCTGGGGGGCACGGGTTGGGGGTGTGACGTCACGGCTGTCAACGTTTTTGTGCCTCTGATTCATGTCACTCTGCAAGTAGTCCATTAATTTGTCACGATGGAACTTAAGCAGAGCTCCACCAAGGAGTCTGCAATCGTTGCGGAAGTTTCTGTGTTCTATATCTTAGGTGATGCCGAAAACGGTTATGTGTTCAATATCTTAGGTGATGCCGAAAACGGCACTAAATAAATGTAGAGGGACATAGTCAAGTTACTATTTCATTTTGACAAGCAGAGTATAATACATTCTGTAGTGACGTACGTGACTAGGGCGGTATGGTAAAACACCTACAAACATAACCAGTCAGAGACTTTTGTATCCTGCTAAAATAGGTCCCTGTGTGTTGCGCGTTGTGGAGAACGCGGACGTAACCGCGGAATCCAGACCTTTACGTGGAATTCAGCAATATTCTATAATTCAAATATAGTCCTGTGATATTAACAACTCATTGAGTCACTCATAATAAAAAAGGCAGCAAATATGGAAGTTAATTTGCGCTCTATATAGGCTATACAGTGTGTTTCTCTACCGAACCTGTCCAGCATGCGCTCCATCATATCGTTCAAACGTTGTAATGCTTGATAGGTGACAGCTATAAACAATGGTATTTACTCTATTCAAAATTTTCCAATCAGACAACCCTTGTTTTTCTCAGTTCGATCACGTATCCAAATGCATAATTATATGTAGGCTACTATGTTCATTTGCCTGAAGTAATTCTCTGACGGTCTTGCTAGTCAGGCAGCTCTCTCACTCCGGGAGAGTAGGGTCAAACTAGCGGTGCTGCTGCTGAATGTTAAATGGCTTTTTCTAGAAGATTGCGCTTGATACAACTTCGTAAAATAACATTTAGATATATATTTGACATTGTTCCACTTTTATTCGATTTCTGAGGAAATCTTTGTCTACTCTTTTAGTTTTTATTTTGGAAGAAATTATGTGTTATTAACATGACAAATACCTATGCGCATTTCGTGAAATAGCCTGATTCTGCCTGTATAGAAACAATTACATTGATCATATGGAAAGTAAATGTAGCCTCTGGCAATGCAAGTGCACACTGTACAGCAGTATTCTCTATATCTTAGGTTCGGGTGCAGGCTTCTGAATGCAACTTTCATACCTGCAAACTAGTCGCTTTTTGACGAAAATCACCGTTTTGAATGGGAAAATGTCATCCACATGAATCGTGTAGATCAGAAGAGTTTTTATGGGGGGGGGGGGGGTACAATTTCCCCTAAACACAAGTTTTAAAAACCTGCTGCCTTTTCACATCTTTGTTGATATATCACGCGAGTCAATTGGCCAATCACAGTCAAGATAACGGCAGCGTCTTTGAAAAGCCCCTGGCTGCAGCTTCAACTTTTCACGCTACCACTACCGGGCAGAGGCCGTTTATGGATACTGGGGATGAGCCGA
>JACXGM010022948.1:0-16448 GCA_016801145.1 Umbra pygmaea | reverse complement strand
GTAGGGGTATTAACAGGTTACCCTTGGTAGGGGTATTAACAGGTTACCTGTAGGGGTATTAACCGGTTACCTGTAGGGGTATATACAGTTTAACCCTGGTTATTAACAGATTAGGTATGGTTATTAACCAGTTACGTCTGTTTTTTAACAAGTTACCATTGGTAAATTATAGGATAAGTCTGGAAATACTATATTTCTATAATATTTCTTTGCACCTAAACAAAGAAGGACACATTGATATCCCTGAAGTTTAACTGACTTGGTGTTATATTGTGATGACTGTGTGTTCCTTGAGCAGTGTCTTTGGTCATGTGATGTCAAACATGCAAGAGGTCTGCAGGAAGTTGTCAGCTTGGACAGAACATCAAAACAAACAACTGAATGTTTCATCTAGATAGTGGATCAATAACCAGTTGGTTCTGTACGAAGAAAGTTCTAGAATTATCTGTTTTAAAATAACGAGATATTTACTTGAACTTCTTTCCACTTTTAGCCTGGGTTCCACCATTCCAAACAATATCAGTGTCCTCGTAGAAGAAGAAAATGTCCAGTTTAACATCCAGGCCCTGGAAGGAAAGTTCCAGGCTATCATCTACCTGCACAAAGACAGATAACAGTTAGCTATCCTCCATAGAGAACACAGTGACAGATAACAGTTAGCTATCCTACATAGAGAACACAGTGACAGATAACATTTTTCTACCTTTCTTGTGCTCAATAGTGATTGTTACTTTCCCCGGACCATCAAAACAAAGCAGCAGAAATTGTGCTGCCTGGGATTTGGGTTAGATAAGTCAGATTATCTATCCTGCCACGTCGTTCTCCAGCGACTCCTTGTGTGCAAATTGGGTGACTGTATATTAAATCACATAAGTATGGTTCGTGAACGTAATCATCCCGTGCATGATGGACTTGGCGACATATGGTTGGATAAACAATGTGCGCACTCCTCACCATCCCACATCTGTCCAAGGAGTTGCGGAGCAGACGACAAGGCAGGGTTTATGGGAATTGGGAAGGGAGTGAAATGGAAAAACATTTGAAATATAAGATAAAAGATTAAACAGTGAACAGACAGTTCCCCACTTGCTAAAAACCTACGGTACCTTTCCAAACTTGTGTTTTAATGGAAGTCCAGCTTTTTGAAAAGCCTGAATTATATCCGGTGTATAGTCCTTGATCCATATTCCCAAGTCCACATCTTTGCTGTAGGGAATGATACTGCACTGCCGGAACCAGCCTGAGGAGAAAACCTCCAGTCACATAAATGTACCAACTTGTTAGCAATACAATAACCCAGACTGTGCAAATCTATCGGGTCAAACGCCTGGGATGAGGGTTACAGGAAGTGTTAACAAGTTTCACTCCGAGAACTGTCACAACACCTGGGGTTTGAACCGGCAATTCTCTGTAAACAATAACTGTCACCAAAAAGCATTGTTACCATCACCACAAAAAAGCCTTCAACGTCTCAGATTGAGGTAACCGACTGAAATGCGATCAGCTCCTCCCGCTGACTTTCACCTCCGTTACTAACGTATGGTTAAATTATGGTGTAAGAGTTACAGTATGGTTTAAGTATGGTGTAAGAGTTACAGTATGGTTTAAGTATGGTGTAAGAGTTACAGTATGTAGGGTTTTTGTAAGGTATATGTAGGGTTACTGTAAGGTTTATGTAGTGTTACGTAGGTTATGTAGGGTTAGTGTTGTGTAGGGTTAGTGTTGTTTGGGTTAAATAGTGTTATGCAATGGTATGTCGTTTTATGAAGGGTTATGCATGTTTATGTAGGTTATGTAGTATTTTCTAGGTTGGATAGTAGTAGTATATTCTAGGTTATATAGTGTTATGTAGGTTGTGTAGATTTATGTAGGTTATGTAGTATTTTCTAGGTTGTGTAATTGTATGTAGGGTTTTGTAGTATTTTCTAGTTTGTGTAGATTGATGTAGTGTTATGCAGTATTTTGTAGGTTGTCTAGATGTGTCATGTTGGTGTAGTAGGAGTCAAAAGCAGGTGTCAAGCATTCTGATAAGTTTACTCTAGACCACAGAATGACTGTCAAATACATTCTTTGTAGATTGTAAAAAAGAAAGGGCGGCAAACTGTAGGCCACTAACTCTCCTAAACAACGAGGAGGAAAACTTACAGCTAGGGAAAACAGCTGTCGCCGAGTGCATATACACATAATAGTTTACATAACAGTTGAATAATCTAGGCAGTCAGAGCGTTTACATGAATAGAACATAACAGTTATCCACGTAACACGGTTACAAAATCCCACAACACTCAGCAGATGGTACTAAATAGGCAGATCTCACACAGGTGGAGACGTTTGATGCTGATGAGAGGTTTTGGAGGAGAACGTGGTGTCAGTAGACAGGAGACCCCGAGCGCAGTATCCTGTTCGTACCAGCAGGGGGAGCTCCAGGATCACCAATGCTGACAAGATGTGTGTAGTGTTATGTAGGTTGTGTAGTATTTTCTAGGTTGTGTAGTATTTTCTAGGTTGTGTAGTATTTTCTAGGTTGTGTAGTATTTTCTAGGTTGTGTAGTTTTTTCTAGGTTGTGTAGTTTTTTCTAGGTTGTGTAATATATTGTAGGTTGTGTAGAATTTGAGGGGTGTAGTATTTTCGAGGGTTGTGTAGTATTTTCGAGGGTTGTGTAGTATTTTCTAGGTTGTGTAGTATATTGTAGGTTGTGTAGTATTTTCTAGGGTTGTGTAGTATTTTCTAGGGTTGTGTAGTATTTTCTAGGTTGTGTAGTATATTGTAGGTTGTGTAGTATTTTCTAGGGTTGTGTAGTATTTTCTAGGGTTGTGTAGTATTTTCTAGGGTTGTGTAGTATTTTCTAGGTTGTGTAGTATTTTCTAGGGTTGTGTAGTATTTTCTAGGGTTGTGTAGTATTTTCTAGGGTTGTGTAGTATTTTCTAGGGTTGTGTAGTATTTTCTAGGGTTGTGTAGTATTTTCTAGGTTATGTAGGGTTGTCTTACCCAGGCAGGTGCCACTACTGAGCCAGAAGGGAACTTGTAGCTCCGTTAGCGTTCTGGCAGCCAGGTGGAGCAGGGCCTTCGCTTTCATCCTGAAGTCCATGGCCTCAGGAGAAACGTCATCAGGATACAGCTGACCCAACAACCAAGGAAACAACTTCTTTAGATAATGACAGGTGCTTTATTGATCCAATCTTTCTGAACGTTCTCTAGTTAAGAGCATTTGCTAAACGACCTAAGGGAATTGCTTGGTTCCAGGAGAAAGTGGCCCAACTGCACGGTACCACTGAGCGATAGTTAAAGAATTTGAAATCATTTGTACCGCTATCCTTCTCCTAACTTGTGCCTTTCCACAACTTTGTCCCGGAGTCCTTTTGAAAGCACCTTTCCAACCATGGTGTTTTCTTTGTGTTTCCATGAACTACTAGTAATGGACTCATCATGGAACAGCCAGTTCTCATATGAAGTATTCAAAACTACTACAGTTGATTCAGGTGGAGTCTAGTGACTGGTTGTACCTGAGCAAGTTTATAATGGTTAAACTAAGGGGTTGATCACTTGTCCAAACCGGGGATTTTACTAATTACAATTTAATAATTGTTCAGAGCTTTTGTAAATGTTATTTTCACTCTGATGTTGAGGGTTATAATAATGTGTAAATACAGCTGGCAAAAGGATTTTGATGCTTTTCTGTAGCCACTGTGATCATGCCCTCCACCTTTAGACAAACGACACTAAGGCACTGTTGGGCTAAAACGGATCCCCGCTTTGGACTTTAATTTCTCTGAAGTGTCAAGGTGCGTATTTTCTCTCCCATTTCTACTGGGTCTAGAAGTTGGGCCCGCCCTGAAACTAGAGGTCGACCGATTTATCGGTGCGCAGATTAATCGGCCGATTTTTTGGCATTTTTTACATAATCGGTATCGGCCAATATCAAGTCGATTAATAAGCAGACGCATCTGCGGGCAGCCTGGTCGCCAGGCCCTGGTGTTGGTGTTGTGGAACACGCTGCTCCTAGAGTGAATTACTAGCAGAGTGAGCAGACCTCATCCAGTGACTAAGGAAGGAGAAAACAGTAAGGATTAAAATTCTTATAAATCCTATTTAATGAAAAAATGTATGACATGTTAGTGCCAACTTCGAGAAAAAACATGAATAGGCGACATGACGTTCGGCTACTTTGGATATTGATAGCTGTCATGTCACAATAATTAAGCTAGAATTTTGCAATCACAGACAGTGGTACTGAGACTTTTATTATTTGTTCTGTTTGTGTGTCTATATTTGAGAGGATTGTCAACTCAATGCAGAGAAAGAAGTTGTAGTTAAGAGACCACCGCACCATAGGCTAGTGAAGGACTGGCTTTGCTTTGCTAGCGTCGTTGCTAGGGTTGGCAACAGTCTATGGTTAGTACAGACTAGACCCGCTGCTAATATGGCACCTGTGCCTTAACTACCCGTATCTACCGGACTGAATAGCAACACGGATTTCGTGCCTCCTTTCGGCGCCACTGATATGCCTGCGTTGCTCTCTGATGCTCCGAAAACGAATGTTAGAATAACAGAAACATCGCAGCATGTGACGTTAGTTAACATTACACTCGTCAGCAGTTAACGTTAGCCTTGGTAAGTTTGTAGCTAGAATGAAAGGGGATACATTAAAATCAGTCGCATATAATTACTTGTTAGCTTCACGTAGTTAATATTAGTCTAGAATAGTGGATAGAGGTTCACTGCTTTCATTCTGACAGAACCCATTTTTTTATCAGCCAAAACTTTTATCCGTTCTGTTTTCCTCAAGGCGTTCAGGAAAAAATGACCTGTTTTAAAAAAACTGCTGCACAAGGGTTACCTAGCTATATTGCGTTGCATATGATGAATAAGGGGGATTTAAAATGAATCATCAGATCAGCCAACATCAAAATTGGGCACTGGGACCAAACGAGTGCTGATTTAATTAATGTCTATTCAACAATGCACAGTCATTGCGCAACATATAACTTTTCAAAATACGATGCTTGTTCAAAACGATACACAGAAGACAGTTTTTTTTTACTTCCACATTTAATCAAAAGGCATTCATTTTAGCAGGGAATAAACGGTCGCTAGTGTTCTCAAACGTGCTTTTCAAAATAGCCTATTTCTGATGTTGAGTCAGACGGTGGCGAAAAGAGAAGATTATTAGGCTATTCCAATTCCTTGCGCAAGAGAACAATTCTGTAGTTAAAGACGAAATCCCATGTTTCTCAGTTAATGCTTTTGTTATACTTATATTCTTTGTCATATTTGTGTATTTATTTTGAAACCAGATATATTTATCAAGTGCTTCTGGAAATTGTCATATCTGTACTCCCGTTGTGCACCACCAAATATGATTGGTTAATAGAAGGACAACTATCAAAATGCACAGATTAAATGTTTTTTGAGGCAAAACCCAAGGGTTTGTTTTACAAAACAGATTTAATAGGCGAAGTTGTATCAAATACAAATCTTACTATGTCTACTATGTGTTTTGCCAGTTGTTTGGCATTTTGTTTGAAAAAATGAAAATAATTTGATATTAATTTGAGATTTGAAAATATTTTGTTTATTATATTAAGAATTAGCCTATATTAAACGTTTGTTTTTTCAGTATTTTTGAAATGTCATTATTTCCCCACAAAAAATAATAATCGGTCAGTTAATCGGTATCGGCTTTATTGGTTTTCCAATAATCGCTATCGGCCTTGAAAAATCATAATCGGTCGACCTCTACCTGAAACCTCATTAAACACCACTGTACAGCTCTGGTTTGATTGACAGTGTTGAGGAGTAATTCTATAGGAGCATCTTATTTAACAGTTCTGGCAACCGTACTTCCTCCACTTTAGAAACATCACACACTTTGGTGGGGATTCCCTGACTGATGCTAGGTAAGGAAATGGCTACCATAGTGTTGAGAAACACTGTCAGGTTTCAAGCTAACTGCGGTAAGACAATGATTCTACTTAGATTGTGCATATAATATAAACAATATACTACACATCCAGACTAAAATGGGGGCCTAAAAAATTGTTTTGCAATTATAAAAGTCACAGTAGCTTTAAGTTATTTTGTCCAAGTAGCTATCTTACCCTATTCAAAATAAATGACAGTAGAACAATAAGACATGAAAACACAGACCTGGAAGAAGGAGCGTGCCTCCTTGTATCGGCACTCCAGAAACTGGGCCTGGGAATATTCTGTGAGGAATCTGGTGATGTTCCTTGGGATCCGTACATCCAGCCCATCCAACGTAGTCAGAACCAGCTCCGGTCTGCAGGGAGAGAGGCAGCACAGCTGTGTCTTCTCACAAGGTACTTGTGTTTTTCAGAAATTATCTGTTAGCGTGGTTTGGACATAACACTGTTTTAGAATAAACCAGGCTCTAAGTATTACCTTTAAATATAAATTAATTTATATATAATATAATATTAGGCATAATGCGTCCATGTTAGAAAGACCCGGGTTGTTAGTCCTAACTCTACAAGCCAGCTCGCAATCTGCCCAGTAGAAAACCCTTCTTTGTCATTGCCCCTAAATAGTGGAACTAACTTCCCCTTGAGGCTACAAAAACAGTTCCCTGCCCACCCTACCTTTTCACAAGTAGGCCTTCCTATGACTACTCAGCTACCCCCTCCACGAAGCCACTGGGAATTGTCTTGCTCTGTTTATTGGAATTGTCTTCTCTTACTACTACCACCAAGTTGAGCCACCTAGCTGCCTTATCAGCTAAATTACTGAAAATCTTATAAGGTTTACAGAAAATGCACCTATAGAATGATGAAGGGCTAAGGTAATTCTTATGTAGTAAAGAAGACCTTGGGAGTATTCACTAGAAGCCAATTGAAAGTAGGACTAACTTATCCAATAAGAAACACTTGTTTTAAGAAACACGGTGCACTAATGCCTTCCTGTTGCCATGGGTATCTACCGGTCGTAGGATCCAGCGTTGCGGCCATAGTCCAGCCTTCGGAAGGGTGCGAACTTCCGATCCATATTTGGTTTGAGTCGCAGGTGGCCGTGCCACAGGTAGTTTCCGCTGCGCTCATACAGAACCACCACATGAACAAAGTAACCATGGAGACGGTACAGGAAGTGAAGCGGGATCTCTTTTCCTGATAGGTCATCCATGCTAACCAATCGTGGGTCTTTTCCACGCACCTCCAGAAGTTCAAAGCCCTTTTCTTCAGCTGCCGACACAAAGCCAACCTGATCACAGCAACACGCAGGCAGATAACAACAGTGATTATTTGGCACCAAATGGAAGAAACGGTAGAGAAAAAGATCTAGTTAAGATCTCTACGTATTCTGTTTGCTATGGTGTCCCTGGTGATATTCATAGAATGTAAGAGTGAAACAGCCCCACAACATTATTAACCATATGATACCATCTGAAACACACCAAAACAAATTGCCTAGCTATGTTTAGAATGCAAATCGTCATAGAAACAACATCAATGAATGTGTGACCCTTAACTTTCACACCAAAGGACAGCAATGCATAATTGAGTGAACAGTCGTGGTCAAACGTTTTGAGAATAACAAAAGTATTGGTCTCCACAAAGTTTGCTGCTTTGGTGTTGATGATGGCAATATGCATGTATACACCAGAATGTCATGAAGAGTGATCAGATGGATTGATTATTAAAAGTCCCTCTTTGCCATGAAAATGAACTTAATCCTAAAAAGGCATTTCCACTGCATTTCAGCCCTGGCACAAAAGGACCAGCTGCCATCATGTCAGTGATTTTCTCGTTAACACAGGTGAGATTGTTGACGAGGACAAGGCTGGAGATCACTCTGTCATGCTGATTGAGTTAGAATAACAGACTGGAAGCTTTAAAAGGAGGGTGATATTTAAAATCATTGTTCTTCCTCTGTCATCCATGGTTACCTGCAAGGAAACACGTGCCATCATCATTGCTTTGCAAAAAAGGGCTTCACAGGCAAAGATATTGCTCCTAGCAAGATTGCACCTAAACCAACCATTTATCAGATAATCAAGAACTTCAAGAAGAGAAATTCAATTGTTGTGAAGAAGGCGTCAGGGCGCCCAAGAAAGTCCAGCAAGCGCCAGGACCGTCTCCTAAAGTTGATTCAGCTGCGGGATCGGGGCACGCACAGTGAGGCAAAGACTTTTGGAGGATGGCCTGGTATCAAGAAGGGCAGAATGCTTGTAATTATACTTCAGTGTACCACAGTAAACTACTGACATAAAGATCTAAGAACACTGAAGCAGCAAAGTGTGTGGAGACCAATACTTGTGTCTTCTCAAAACCTTTGACCTTGACTATAGCCTAATTTTCAGGGGTGGCCTGACCAGCCCATTGTGAAACAACTTTTATTAAGTCCTTGTGCAAGGCACTGTGGGTTGTGGCTGTAAACTAGAATGTGTGAATTAATTATAATATTACAAGATAAAATAAATGTGTAAACATTCCTTACATCATATTTCCAGAGGTTGCCGAGCAGAGCGAAGGTGAGAAAGTCTCTGTGTGTGCAGAGGACGGTGCATTGGGGATGACTGATCGAACTCTCTCTCAACAGTGCTGAGTCCTGAGTTAGTAGGCCAAGAGAAGCTGTGTCCACCAGGAACACAGGCAGGTTGTATTTATGTACCAAGCCCATGAACTTCTTTACCACCTTCTGTTTTGGAAGACCAGGTCACCATTCAATAATAAACCCATTATTAATCAACAACAACCAAACTATATTGTAGAGATTACTAGTTTACAGACTACTTCAGACAAGCTAGATACTCAAAGAAAAAAGCTGGTAATTACATAATAATACACATGCTTATATTAATCACTGACATATCTGATCTATTGATGATCTAATGATTTAGAGGTATTGCTAATCTATGAAAAAACTATCATGGAATAAACATTATATCCCACTTACCCATTGGCTATCCTTTCCTGACAAATGTACTGTCCGACCAAAGAGATGTGTCCCATTCTAGAACAATATTAAGTTGTCATAGTTACACAAAGACATCTATTTTTGTACAGGGGAAAAAAGATGTAGCAGTTCACATGCAGTAGCATCATGCATACACTCACCAGCCACTTCATTAGGTACACCTGTTCAACTGCTCGTTTACACAAATATCTAATCAGCCAATCATGTGGCAGCAAGTCAATGGATTTAAGCATGGTCAAGATGATCTGCTGAAGTTCAAACCAAGCATTAGAATGGGGAATAAATGTGATTTAAGTGACTTTGAATGTGGTATTGTTATTGGTTCCAGACGGGCTGGTTTAAGTATTTCAGAAAGTGCTGGGATTTCCTGCACAACCACCTATAAAGTTTATAGAGAATGATCAGAAAGAGAGAAAATATCTGGTGAGCAGCAGTTCTCTGGGCATAAATGCCTTGTTGATGGCAGAGGTCAGTGGAGAATGGCCAGACGGGTTCGAGCTGATATAAAGGCAACAGTATCTCAAAATACCATTCAATACAAGCAAGGTCTGCAGAAGAACTTCTCTGAATGCCCAACAGGTAGAACCTTGAAGCAGATTGGCTACAACAGCTGAAGACCACACACTGGGTGTCACTCCTGTGAGTTAAGAACAGAAAACTGAGGCTAGAATTTGCACATGAAAAGTTCACTGTACTCAAATGTCCTCCACAGTCAGTTCTAAGTATTAAGGCACTTCTGAAGGCAAAAGAAGGGTCCAACCCGGTACTAGCAAGGTGTACCTAATGAAGTGGACGGTAAGTGTAGATTTACAGCAAATGAAGCATTAATCTCACCTGGGAGACATGCTGTCTGTAGTAATACAGCTGGAAGAGCAAAAATACCGAGCTGGATGCTATAAGGAGTGCCAGAACTGCGTTTTTGTTCAATCGAGGCATCAGTCCTCCGGCCATGGTTACACTGACACACTGGAGCCAACGATGTCTTCGGTGATACAGCTTTAGCTGCGTTGTTGAGGACTAGGTGGTCCCCTAACCATGTCCGACACCAGATAGGGATGCTGTACTGCCTAGACGGGTAGGCGAGAGTGGATCACGTTGAGTTGACAATGAGGTTTACCTTTGGTCCATAACGTTTGGCTGGCTTACCGATGCATGTGACACGCACACAGCATCAACACATTACAGTAGTAATGGAAATGCCAGTTACCTGGATTACTTCGCTCACAGAATGAACATCTGTTAGTTCTCAATTTAGATTCGTAGCTCACTACTGCGCAGAAATAATCTGGACGTTTGAAGTCTTCTTCTATGAAGTGATTTTGCTTACCACCCGTCTCAATGCAGGTAGATCGCCACCTGTAGGCAGGGAATACACAATGCATTCTCAAATGGTCTGACATATTGTAGAAAATGTACAGAATTTACAATAATATAATAGAAAAATACAGTATACAAAGACATAAATATACAAAACTTTTTACATACAGGGATATACAAACTCAAACAAAAATACATAAGGCTTCACAAACATGTAGGGTTTGTCTTGCTTTGCTATTATTTACATTATGCAATAACTTCAAATAATTTTCTAACTCAATTTTAAAGTGTGTAAAACTAGAATTATCTGTAGCCCACTTACATTTGTGCATAAAATATTTACCATACATAACAATCAAGCTGTCATTGGGCTAGACACCACTGGCTGGACAGCATACGTCATTTCCATTTTCTCCGTCATTTCTGTTTAAAATTTGAAGATTCTTTTAGCAGGAGTCTCTAGCAGTGTAATGTATCCGCTAACATGTGTTTTGAAGTACACCTCCTTAAACCATCTTGAAAAGGGGATATTATGGAATTCTGGTATTCCATGCAGTCTAGGAGTGGTGTTGCCATGTGAAAAGCCATAACAACCCATTGCCTAATTCCCAAATCACCCACTATAGCCTAGATAGTGCACTATCCATTTTGGACATAGTTAGCTGATTGGTCCAGAGGTTCCCTGGTGTCCCTAAGTCAGAGTGTTCCTAGTTGTGTGATGGCTGTTTTGCATTGGGCTGTGTTGGGACTGATCCTGCACTGCTGCCCCCTCTCTGTGTCTGGGGGAAAGGTGCTGATCTGGCCCGGAGAATTCAGCCACTGGCTCAACATGAAGACCATAGTGGAGGAGCTGGGGAAGAGGGGCCATGAGGTCACCGTGATCACCCACACCGCCACGCCCAGTGTCAGCAACAGCTGCCGACAAGGCAGGATTAGAGAGCATTGCAAGGGGAGAAAACTTTGGAAATGTGGTCCAGGAATCACTGATGGTCAAGGCCATTTTAGAAGTTGGTGTGAGGCAGAACCAGGAAACTTGCAACGTCCTCTTCTCAAACTCTGAACAGACCAGTATGATGTTCTGCTTACTGACCCCATGAGTACAGGTGGGGAACTCCTTGCAGAGTATCTGGGGCTGCCCCTGGTCGTCTCCATTCGTTTCTCCTTTGCTAACACCATGGAACGACACTGTGGGCAGCTGCCCTCACCACCGTCTTATGTGCCGGGCATCGGCTTTGAATACACTGATAAAATGACATTTGCCCAGCGGGTGAAACTATTATTAGAATCTCAAGACGTCTTGTTCACGATAGTGGGAGCAATAAAGAGGGTTCTGGGTAAGAATAAAGCTTTGTTATATCCAAGTATCAGGGTGATTTGAATACATAATATACAGTGCATTGGCATTTGCACATTTTGTAGACATTCAGGTTTTTTGTTATAAACGAAGCGAAGCTTTGGCTGTGTTGTTTAGGGTCATTATCCTGCTCCATCCCAGTCTCAGATGTCTTGCAAACTGACACAGGTTTTTTTCTAGAATGGCCTGTTCCTGTCTTCATCCATATTGTCCTCAATCCTAACAAGTTCCTTAATCACTTTTTCTGATATTTAAGATAGCAGATTTTTTTGTAAGCTGGTCACTTGAAAGAGAATGTAGATTAATTCTAAAAATAGCATCTTTAAACTTCAAAGCAAGCTGATAAACATCAAAATAATTTTCTCAAAGTGTTTTTCCATTATCTTTACCAAGAGCAAATAGTTCAGGTGGGCACTGTATAGTTTATCTTTGTATGTGTAAATACAAACTTAGTGCTTAGGAGTGAAAGTTTAAACAAAAACGCAAGATGTGCCAGAGTTGGGTGTAGGTTCTCGATCACACATGCCCCCTGGTGACAGGGTTTGAGCCCCGTGTCGGCCATTCTCTATACTCTTCCTTTCTGCCCCCCCCCCCGTACATGCCCTCCTCCCTAGCCTTTGCTCCCTACTGTTCCATAAATAAATAAATAGATGCAAGATAACACAACTTTGATGCTTGTCACAATACCCTCTGACCAATAAGACTTTGACACGAGTGTACATAGCCCCCCCATTTCTTTACAGAGTCATTGAACCACACTGACATTTGAGAGTCAGCAGGTTTTCAAAGTCTTTTATCTTATTTTCCCTACGGTATTCATCCTGCTCTGGTTGTAGGCAGGTGAAATCCACGGGGACCTTGTCCTGGGTAAGTGAGGCTCCTATGCTCCTACTCACCTCAGAGGATGGTGGCTATGCAGCTCCTGGGTCTGTGGGCAGCCCTGCTCCTCCTGTGTGGTTGTCAGGACACCCAGGCTGGGAACCTGCTGGTCGTCCCTGGAGAATTCAGCCACTGGCTGAACATGCGTGTCATCCTGGACCAGCTGACTGAGAGGAGCCACAATGTGACAGTGCTGGTCGCCACGGCCTCGCCTTCCATCAACTTTTCCAGACCAGAACGGTACCGCTTTCTGGTGTACAACGTGCCCTTCGACAGACAGGACTGGATTTCGATCAACGATGACTTTATAAAGTTCTTGATGTATGAATCTCAGAATGCCTCCATGCTGCAGATCGGCCTCTGGGTCTGGGATATGATGCAGAAGATCAATGTTATACAACTCAACATCTGTGATGCCTTACTATGGGACCACAAGCTGCTAGAAACACTGAGACAGTTGAACTTTGATGCGCTCCTCTCTGACCCAATGTTAATATGTACTGACTTGCTGGCAGATGTTCTTCACTTACCTTTGGTCTTCTCCATGAGGTTCTCCTTTGGCATGTCGATGGAGAGGTTGTGTGGTCAGATGCCAGCTCCCCCCTCGTATGTCCCGGCTGCTACTTTAGGATATACAGACAAAATGACTTTCTTTCAGAGGGTCCATAATTTTGTCATGTATACTGTATACGACATGTTTTTGTATGTTTACTCCCGAACCACGGTGGATCAATACTACAGTGAGATTAAGGGTAAATTAAAAGATACATTTTGGCATTTGAGCTTTGATGAAAGAGAACATTTGAGACAGATAGAGGAAAAAGCAGTAGGACAGATTTGAACCATCGCTGTAACCACCAGACCACACTGAGCATCAGATACAAGGTGTTGGGCCATTAAACAATTTATTACTGGTTCTAATCTGCAAGCGGAAAATGATTGATTGTTGTGCCCTTGAGCAAGGCATTCCAATCTGTTGTTGGATGCTGTTGTTGCTCTTTATATAAGTACCTTCTAAATGACTAACAACTTTTTTAACAAACTGGATTCTTAGAAAATTGTTAATCTGTAAAATCTACAAATTTTAACCATAACTTTATTACATTCGTTTGTATTACATATTTTTTGACAGAGTGTGTGGAAAGATAGATAGCTTTCTTTATTGAAAGAGCTGTAGGAAATATTCAAAATCTAATGAGTTTTCATTTGTCTGTCAACATTTATCAGGAACTCCAACCACGTTCTGTGAGATCATGGGCAAAGCTGACATCTGGTTGATACGAACCTACTGGGACTTTGAGTATCCCCGACCTTTACTGCCAAACTTTAAATTTGTGGGAGGACTTCACTGCAAACCGGCAAAGCCACTACCAGAGGTAATTATTAATAAATGTTTATCTTTATGTTAGTCTACCTTTGATCAGAAACAAAAAAGAATATGGTGTAATTTGGGGAAACCCCTTCAGTCTAACTGTGAACTGTTCAACAATACTGCAACAGTATGTCAAGACATTGAATCACAACGTAGAATTTGGTACCATTCCCCCATCTACAGTACCTTATCTAATTATTTTCCAGGCAATGGAGGAATTTGTACAGAGTTCTGGAGATGACGGCATTGTAGTTTTTTCACTGGGTTCCATGGTAAAGAACCTAACTAAAGAGAGAGCAAACACCATCGCTACTGCATTGGGACAGATACCACAGAAGGTTTGTCTGGTGTTATTTTGGATATTTCTGATATTTTTTACTATTCCAAATATCACCCCTCTTCAACTCTGGCCGCTGAGGTCAATTCCACTCTCAGGCCTCTAATCTAGGATTTATTTAGACCTGGTATACCAGTTATTTAGACCTGGTATACCAGTTATTTAGACCTGGTATACCAGTCGGATGCAATTAATGACAAGGTAGACCCTTGTATAGTAAGAGTTATTTATGTGATCGCTTCGTAGAATAAAAACATACAAGATAACCAACTGTTTTTTGACAGAATAACTAAGGTGCTGTTGAGTTTTTAGCCATTTGTAGGGTTTTTCAAAAGACCATTAGTCTCATAATAGTTTCATTGCAGATTCTTATTCTTAGTCTGTTTTCTCTGTAAGGTCTTGTGGAGGTACAGTGGAGAGAAACCAGACACTCTGGCTGACAACACAAGAGCTTATGACTGGATTCCACAGAACGACTTACTGGGTATTCATTATTCTGTCTATTTTGTGATAATGGTTATTTAATTTTCTTTAATAATAGCAGGTTTCCTAAGTTCCTTCACCTACAGTACATGTATAAAGTGATTTACTACAAGAAGGTGCTTTGATTACTGCCAGGTCCTTGTGTTTCACAGTCGTCACCCTAATGCCCTACTACAAATTGTAATCCTAAAACAACCTTTGACCCTCCTACAACCTTTGACCCTCCTACAACCTTTGACCCTCCTACAATCTTACTCTGTGTTACTGTGTTGTATCTAAAAGGCCATCCTAAGACCAAAGCCTTCATTACTCACGGTGGGACCAATGGACTGTATGAAGCGATCTACCATGGAGTTCCATTGGTGGGTGTCCCACTGTTTGCTGACCAGCCAGATAACATCATGCACATAAAGGCCAAAGGAGCTGCAGTCATGATGGACTTCAACAAGATGACATCCCAGGACCTGGTAGACGGACTCAACAAGGTCACCAATGATTCATTGTAAGCCCGTGTTCAGCCATGCATAAATATGTCATAAAATTATTTTTCTCAGTTACAGACTTTTTTCTTAAGACAATAACCTTCAGCGTTTAGGTAATATTTACAAAAGAATCATTTCTAATTTTAAATTTTCAGTGATAATATACAAACCTACACTTTCATTTTTAGTCAGTCATGTGTTTTTAGTTCTTTCAAGCCTGAATTCTTCAACAGAATATGACTAGCATAATTTCCAAGACTTTGATAAATAAGACATTCCTGTTTTGCAACAAAGCTTAACAGTCTTGATTCCTGTTTCACCAGGTACAAAGAAAACATGATGAGGCTGTCCAGAATACACCACGACCAACCAATGAAGCCCCTGGACACCGCAGTGTTCTGGATTGAGTTTGTGATGCGCAACAAGGGAGCCAAACACCTGAGGGTGGAGTCTCATAACCTGAGCTGGTACCAGTATCACTGTCTGGACGTGGCAGCCGCCCTGCTGGCTTTAGTGGTGCTCATCATTGTTGTCACTGTTAAAACATGTACTTTCTGCTTCCGCAAGTGCTTCAGGAAGACTAAAGCAAGACAGAAGACTGAGTGACCCCTGACCTTGGTTAATGTGATGTCATTGTGATCAGTGTTATCCTGACTACATCCTCAATGAGACATTCAAGCTTCAGTTAGTTGCATCCTGTACTGGGATCAACCTATGCACTCAGGCATCATAATGTGATTGATGTTATTTGTATCCAGTTGGGTTGTGTAAGGTCAGATGTAACATGTGTGGAAGTAATTTACATATGCTTGTTTCATATATGCTTACCTAACATAGAACATTATTAGTGAACTTTAGATTTTAGGACTCCATTACTTAAACACTTATATTTGTTGAAGTTACTAGAACTGATCTTTTAACTTATACTAGGTTATAATAGAAGTGTTCACCCTCTAAATTAGTAGCTGTGTTATTAACATACTCAGTGTCCAATGGTTGTAACATTAGTTCTTGATAATTCTAGGACATCTCATGCTTGAATAAGTAACAATCGTCCTTGTGGCCTCGTCTGACCACTTGCAACATGTATATGTCCTGTATATGTCCTATATATGTCCTGTATATGTCCTGTATATGTCCTGTATATGTCCTGTATATGTCCTATATATGTCCTGTATATGTCCTGTATATGTCCTGTATATGTCCTGTATATGTTCTGTATATGTTCTGTATATGTCCTGTATATGTCCTGTATATGTTCTGTATATGTTCTGTATATGTCCTGTATATGT
>JACXGM010022947.1:0-16448 GCA_016801145.1 Umbra pygmaea | reverse complement strand
AGTAACACTAGTATGACAGTGCAAATGGTAACTGTGCAAATAAAATATAATAATGTTCAAGTAAGTATGTACACAAAGGTGCTTATTTGTAAAATACTAAAGTAACAGATCAGATAGGAAAGGTAGTGTACGTGTGAGGGGGGGGTCAGCAGGTGCAATGGTTGGACAGAAGCTCTGATAAACGAGATTTAAAGGAAGTATCTGCCTGCTACTCTGTACACTGCATTCAACTGCATTCAACTGCACTTTTCTACCTTTCCCCCTTATCGTACCCTTTGTGTTATTCTTGTGTATTTGTATTCATGTGTAACTCTGTCTGTACTTGCACCTTTGCTTTATCTTGGCCAGGTGGCCGTTTTAAATGAGAATTTGTTCTCAACGTGCCCACCTGGTTAAATAAAATAAAAAAATAAAATAAAAAACTCACTGACCTTGACAAGGGCTTCCACCTGGTGCAGGAGGATAGGTTTGTTGGCAAACTCCACTAGTGGTTTAGGCACACTTAGGGTTAAAGGTCGCAGTCTGGTGCCATAGCCACCTACAAGTATCAGGGCTTTCATATTGGCCTGTAGGAGAAGTGGTCATCAACGGGTTAAACACAGAATTCCAACAAGCATCAAGTCCTGGGAGATTGAGATTAAGGTGTCACCTGGATGTAAAAAAATAAAAACATGGGGAACCATTAATCATTTAATTATTTGAATTCGACATGAGTTAAGACGTGTCACTTTCAAATATGTTCACATTTTTTCTATAAATTACACACGGGGAGGTGGAGTTTTACTTGACCACGCCCCCGAATTGGGTACGAGTGGTACTTCATTTACTGATATGTCCTAACATTATTGCGTGATCCTAAACAATCTGTGGCAACTTTGGCGTTTCGATAATCGTTTTGAGGCTTTTTGAAATATCTTTGTTAACATATTTGAGCCACAAAAAAATAAGTACTTGCATCATACCTCTCGAATGGGTTCACTGACAGGCTGTCACTCACAGTAAATATATGCAACAACATCAAAGTAATCCTAACTCATTAAAACAAAAAGGTTTGGATGATAATGTAATATATTGGTAGGCATATAGTTAACAATGTGGTGGCTTTGGCTGACATTAGCCATCATTAGTAGGCTTTTACTAGCGTTAGCTTGTGTTTCAACTCGCCGTGTGTTATCTATACCATAGATTGTATGATCTCTACGGGCTGAACAACTTTCCCTTCAATAAAGGCATTTGTAAATCTACACATAACTTTATTAAAAATACCCAGGCAGTCCCACAAAAATTCTCAAATATTGAATATACTTTTCCGAACATGGTGGCAGCACTGAGCTCATTTGATAGGAATCCGAGTAATTGGAGTTGCACTATCTGGAGAACCATTGATTTATTTTTTATTAATCAAGTTTGTTATATCGAGGGACACACATACCCCGAGTTGTACATACAACTCACTTACCAACATGTTAGTTGACTGTAAACATGTTTTTGCCTTGCGGGGAACCTTGGCGTATAGCTTTATTTTTCGTCATCTAATATGCGCAACTGAGGATGTTGACAAAAGTATCACAAATATTAATAAGACAACTCCTTTGTTGCGAACGTAGGTAATAATACCATCCAGGTGAATAGTATTGCACATCCACTTGTATAGGTGCAGGTCAGAAAAATTAAACAAAAAATATATTTTGCCTCTTTAATAATAGTTTCCACTCAGAAGTTGACCTCTTATAGAGTATCCCTGTTATGTAAAAGCATACAGGGTTGTCGACATTTTCGTGGGTGGCCACTTATTTACTGGTCCTAACTGACTGCCTTATATTGCTGGCAAAAGGCCAATTTCCTTACAACATCCAATAAACTAAAAAAATCTGAATACACCCCAGATAGTGTAGGTATCGAACAGCACCAAAGTGCTGATCTTAGGTCTTATTCATCCATGTACAGTACAGTACTCCTGTCTGTCAGACACCCTGGTCTCCTAGTTATGACTGAGGAAAGTAAGCTAGCTAGCTAACGTTAGCTTCCAGTGTCTTAGCAAGCTAAATGTATTAAACATTAAACTAGCGAAATGCCTTTTAAGAGAAGGGTTGAGGAACTTCAGACGAACACCTGTATTTCACAGTCTAAACCAGGTGTAACCGCAGTAATAATACAACTGGGTACTAGTATCTAGATCAGTTTACCAAATACATTTCATGATAGCTAGCACTAAACCAACAACATAGTACAAACACCAACACAACTCACTCAAAAAGTTATTAAATCCTTTTCCATGGGGTTTAGTCAATGCGTCAAAAGTAAGTTACAACTCCTGAAGGGCCGAAGGAAATGTGTTTGACACGTAGCGCCTATACATGTAAAACTGGTTTAAATCCCTGAATGACAAGACAAGCGAAACTTCAAAACCTGTACGGTAAGGCGGAGCTAGACCACAATGCATTTCAACAACAACTCGTGACGCAGAGAAATATTTAATGTAAGAATTGTTCCTAATGTGTTCAAATGTGGTTTAAAATGCATCCGTTTGGTTATAGCGTGACGATTAAAAACGGAAACAATGATCGAATTTTTATGATATCCTGCCCAAGTGTTAATTAAATTTGTTTTTAGTTTTTGATCACGCCCATTTTTTGTTTCCCAATGTCCAATCAGAGGGAAACAACGTGGCGCTGTAAAAATGACACACCATTATATGGGTGGGTGGTCTCATGACCTACGTCACCAGAGACAGGTCATTTTTGGTTGCTAACAAACGCAAATCAATGACAGTATACAAGACGCAAATTAGTGTCAGTGATTTTAACGGATTCTTAGACAAGGAGGAATGTACATTTATTTGTTGCAATGTACTGTTAATTATCCAACATCAGCACGAATATTCTGAAGAATTTGCAAAATATTAGAATAGAGATCAGTAATTCGAAAACTTGACAGTAAACCTATAGGTTTAGGAATATTTTCCATTTCTTAATACACCACGGTCTCTTTTAAAATTCAGCACAATAAAACAGAGACTCCCTGAAAAATGTATAGAAGTTCAATTATATTACATTAATGAGTAGATATATTTGAATACGTAATGTTTGTTCAGTCGTCGCCCTATGGTAATCGAACCGAAAATGCATTTTATTTAATGTAAGAATTGTTCCTAATGTGTTCAAATGCAGTTTAAAATGCATCCGTTTGGTTACGCGTGACGATTAAAAACGGAAACAATTATCAAATTTTTATGATATCCTGCCCAAGTGTTAATTAAATTTCTCAAATCTCAAAGAATTAGCATATCATGAAAAGGGTCTCTAAACGAGCTATTAACCTAATAATCTGAATCAACTAATTAACTCTAAACACCTGCAAAAGATTCCTGAGGCTTTTAAAAACTCCCAGCCTGTTTCATTACTCAAAACCGCAATCATGGGTAAGACTGCCTACCTGACTGCTGTCCAGAAGGCCATCATTGACACCCTCAAGCAAGAGGGTAAGACACAGAAAGAGATTTCTGAACAAATAGGCTGTTCTCAGAGTGCTGTATCAAGGCACCTCAGTGGGAAGTCTGTGGGAAGGAAAAAGTGTGGCAAAGAAACGCTGCACAACGACAAGAGGTGACCGGACCCTGAGGAAGATTGTGGAGAAGGACCGATTCCAGACCTTGGATGACCTGCGGAAGCAGTGGACTGAGTCTGGAGTACAAACATCCAGAGCCACCGTGCACAGGCGTGTGCAGGAAATGGGCTACAGGTGCCACAGTCCCCAGGTCAAGCCACTTTTGAACCAGAAACAGCGGCAGAAGCGCCTGACCTGGGCTACAGACAAGCAGCACAACAAAACAACAACAAATTTTGCATGTCATTCGGAAATCAAGGTGCCAGAGTCTGGAGGCAGCCTGTGGAGAAGGAAATGCCAAAATGCCTGAAGTCCAGTGTCAAGTACCCACAGTCAGTGATGGTCTGGGGTGCCATGTCAGCTGCTGGTGTTGGTCCACTGTGTTTAATCAAGGGCAGGGTTGATGCAGCTAGCTATCAAGAGATTTTGGAGCATTTCATGCTTCCATCTGCTGAAAAGCTTCACGGAGATGAAGATTCAATTTTTCAGCACGACCTGACACCTGCTCACAGTGCCAAAACCACTGGTAAATGGTTTACTGACCATGGTATTACTGTGCTCAATTGGCCTGCCAACTCTCCTGACCTGAACCCCATAGAGAATCTGTGGGATATTGTGAAGAGGAAGTTGAGATACGCAAGACCCAACACTCTGGATGAGCTTAAGGCGGCTATCGAAACATCCTGGGCCTCCATCACACCTCAGCAGTGCCACAGGCTGATTGCCTCCATGCCACGCCGCATTGAAGCAGTCATTTCTGCAAAAGGATTCCCGACCAAGTATTGAGTGCATAACTGAACATAATTATTTGAAGGTTGAGTTTCTTTTTTGTATTACAAACACTTCTTTTATTGGTCAGATGAAATATGCAAATTCTTTGAGATAGGAATTTTGGGTTTTCATGAGCTGTATGCCAAAATCATCAGTATTAAAACAATAAATGACCTGAAATATTTCAGTTGGTGTGCAATGAATCTAAAATATATGAAAGTTTAATTTTTATCATTACATTACGGAAAATATTGAACTTTATCACAATATGCTAATTTCTTGAGAAGGACCTGTATACAAGACGCAAATTAGTGTCAGTGATTTTAACGCATTCTTAGACAAGGAATGTACATTTATTTGTTGCAATGTATTGTAAATAATCCAACATCACCACGAATATTCAGAAGAATTTGCAAAATATTAGCATAGAGATCTCGCCACCACAGAGCGATACCAGGAACGTCGAAAAACTATATATTTTCTATAGGAAGAAAAACTCAAGTTAAAATTCAAAATGAATCTAAATGTTTGTGTGGGCTACGTTTTGAATATGACTGTACAATATTAGCATCACATGTTAGATAATTTAATACACGTCCTTAAACAGGTCACATTTGAGAAAATAAATAATGCTCACCGGATGCATTCGCTTCTCTAATCAGCAGGTAACTTGATAATGTGTTCAAAATCATTAGAATGTATACGAGCACACGATGATTAACATAACACCCACCAAAAACCATCCGTATACTGTATATGACTAATTTGGGGAAACCCGCAGGGACAAAAAATGTCATGTATTCTGGATACGTTTTAATACAAATACAACCTCGGTCAGATCCGTTTCTAGACTACTATGACTGATTATTTTAATGTTTGGACAGCAGTATTTTTTATACCCATACACATTGTTAGAAGTGGAAAAAATAGGTAGGCTACTCCGCTACTCCGTCGCATCATAATTCGAAAACTTGACAGTAGGTTTAGGAATATTTTCAATTTCTTAATACACCATGGTCTCTTTTAAAATTCAGGACAATAAAACAGCATACAAGACAAGGAGGAATGTATTTATTTTTTGCAATGTACTGTTAATAATCCAACATCAGCACGAATATTCTGAAGAATTTGCTAAATATTAGAATAGAGATCTGTAATTCGAAAACTTCGTCGAAAATCCCGGATTTTTTTCAGCAGGGCGTTTTCTGCGCGTCTTATGCAAACGTTTCTGCCATTGCAGTTTAACATATGTGGAAGTGAAAGGAGCACATTTCAGTAGCTAAGTGTGATAATATTTAAGAGTTTGTTTAACCTCCGGCCTTAATTCCAAACCACCTACAATAATGCACAGACAATGAGCCTCGAGTGGCTTTGAACAGTGCACCCGAATTGTCTTACCTAGTTGAAATAACGAAAATCTCTGAAAGTCCCAGCAGACTCAGAACAGTGGATGTAGAGATGTGTATATCCAAGCACATAAAATGTCGCTCTGGTTCTTACATTGTATTTGTGAGTCAGTCTCTGTTACATTATGATATCTGCGTATTTGCTTGTTGACAAACAAGAAAAACGTAAAAAACAATCCCCAAATAATCACACCTTCACTTCCCTCATTAAGCGTATCCATACCATTTATGTATTACATATGGAATAGAACAGCGGTGAGCAATATGTTTAGCTTGAGGGCCACATTGACCTGCATATTATAATTATAAGTGAAAAGTAGGATATAGGAAATGTAACACAGACACACACACACACATGATAATGTATTCTTTTGTAAATTGCTTAGCCAGAGTATCCCACCAAATGGTTGTTATATTGCCAGATTCCAGACAATCCCACTTACAAAAATGTATATATTTCTACTGGTGTGCCATCTATGGACATTAATGCAAATATGTGAAGAAATAACTATTCCACCTGTGTGTGCATGGTTAAAATTCATAAGTGCAAAATTGTTCAGGCTACAGCACAAATATTTTCATCCATAGTATGAATAATTATGTCTAACCTCTGAATTTCTTTTCAAAGTGCACCAGATTGATGCATTTAAACATTAAAATACACAAAAAGTTCTCATGGGGGAGCATGCCCGAGGACCATTCCTAGGCGGGCTTGTGCCCCAGTTCAGCTCTAGGTTTAGTGATGCCCCTGGGGCAGTGTCCCCATTTTAAGTTTACAAAGATAAAAACAGTACCTGTTTTGGAGGTATTTACCCTTCTGAGCTGAAAATGTCCGGGGATTTGTCTCAAATCTGGTCACATTGGTGTACTCAGTGTTGTGAGGTAGCCTACTGTAGCTGTAAAAAACCTTAGTGTACTCAGTGTTGTGAGGTAGCCTACTGTAGCTGTAGAAAACTAATCTCAGTTCTAAAACAAATAGCAAGTGTTTTTGATTCGTTTTCAAAGGTAGGAAAGCATTTTAAAACAGTTCGGCCAGCCTTTTGGTGTCTTGTAACTGTTGTGCACTAAAAAATAGACAAATATTTTTGGAGCCAGGAAAATTGTACACAGTCTCTTTAATAACAATGTGGTTTTACTTTAAAAAGAATTTATGAGGGGAAAAAAAAGTAAAAAAGTAAAACATCAGCAGTGCAACAGACTGCTTAAAAGCCTGGTAGCAAAGTTTAAAAAGCAAGGTACTATATTAGGTAGCCTAGCAGGGATGTTCGTTTAGCTCTGCAAGCTTTTTGGGTCCCATTTGCACAGCTCGGATGCTGTCAATGAAACATGCCCTGCAAAAAAACAGCAATTAGTTTCAACCTTCGTTCATTAGTCTAAATTTCCCTGTAGGATTGATGTGAAACCCTTACCCCCAAAATAGCCTAATTTGGTGCAGGATTATGTCCTACTTTGCAGAAATATATTTTGTAACTTTCACTTCCTGCTTTCCCTCTGTAACCTTTTTAAAATAGATTTGGTGAGAGGTACCCAACTGTCTCAATATCTCCGGATCTGATTAACCCACATGGAAGAATCACCTTTTTTTCCAATCGGTAACAACAGGCCGGATCAAAGGGCCCGTCAGGTTGTATCTGGCCCACTGGCTGTATGTTATCCCCCCCAAAGTCGGATAAGACAAAAGAGAGAAACAGATTTTTTTTCTTAAATAAATGTTTTATAGCTCACATTCAAAGTTGTCATAAAGATGTCATATTATATTTCTTAAAAAAATATCCATCCATGCAACAACAACAAAGGAAAAAGTTACTTTGAGTAATATATATATTTCTTTTTCTTCTACAATTTCTCACATCTATGGAAAGACATATAACATCCACCACAGAGGGGGGCATTTCACTTCTCTATCCCTTCATCGACTCATATGGATTATTCCTTCCCTCTTTCTACATCATTTGGATTATTATTTGTGTGCGTTGCCATGGCATCATGTTTCTACAACATCCCATGGACCATCTTCTGACCAGGGACGTTGGGATGACCACTGGGAATGCCGTCATTATCTCTGGGAATGCCGTAATTATCTCTGGCACAGTAACGTACTGGAGGTTTCTCTCAATTAAGGCAACTACTACTCCCTTATTTAAATATTAAATTAAATGAAAATTGTTTAATATTCTTTTTTTATTTGGACAATTGTAATAAATGTATACCAAGCGCTTTGAAAATAAATTTACTTTGTGTATTTATGACAAGTTTTTTTATTCTAAAACGAGTTGTCCTAGACCATGACTCGGTGTTATACAAACTCAGCAATGTTTTTCTTGACAGTAACACATTACAAAACCTTGCCAAAAACACGATACAAATGCCTCCTTCTCAACACGTGGAAAAACGATTATTATACTTTTATGTCCTCAATAAATTAGAATGAGTTTAGAACTATGGAACTAGGAAGACGGGAACAAACAATATTTTACATGTGGAACAAACAGTATCTTTCCCAGAATCATAATGTACCAGGACGCTTGACAAACATCTCTAAACCAAATGAGAGCCAGTAATTCAACTGTTTAAATTTTGATATTGTTTTGTTAGTATGTTGAACTTTTCTAATGGTTCTCAGCCTACAGTAGTTTAAGTGCTTCAATAATTCTGGCCAAATCCACATCCGTTCGAGTGTGTTTGAGTGAGGCGTCAACGTTCACTAATGTTTCTAGCTTTCCAAAAATCTCAGTCAGAATATACAGACTATTCCTGCTGATGTGTGCAAAAGTGTCAGAGATATCAAACACAGACCGGACCTGCATCGTGCCAGAGATATCAAACACAGACCGGACCTGCATCGTGCCTGAGATATCAAACACAGACCGGACCTGCATCGTGCCAGAGATATCAAACACAGACCGGACCTGCATCGTGCCAGAGATATCAAACACAGACCGGACCTGCATCGTGCCAGAGATATCAAACACAGACCGGACCTGAATCGTGCCATGGATATCAAACACAGACCGGACCTGCATCGTGCCAGAGCAAAGGGGGGAAAAATAATCCATATAAACCCAGCAAAGTGACTTATAGCTACCATGTAACAGTGTTGAATCAATTTACACAGAGAGACATTCTAACCAACTGAGTGACACTAGACTTACAGAGAGACTATCCATCCATGTTGAGTGGACTGGGGTCAACAGAGGGAAGGCACGGGGGGGCGTGGTGGTGGAGTCTCTACTATCATTGTGCTACATGTGCTAAGATGAGGACAAGCGTTCAGTGTGTTTCAATGGTGAGAAGAGCAGACTGGGCTCCAATACTAGGTAATATATTTTAAATACTGTAATCCATTGCTTTGGCCTGTTGCCTAGATGCTAGATCACGAGCAGAGCTTGCGACTTCTCCGTTTACTTACTTTTGCCACACAAGCTCAATAAGATGATTGTAATACGATTTAAACAAAGACCTGGAGTCCTTTGTAGCTTAATGTGACAAACGCCCCAAAAGAAAATAACCACATTAAAAAATAATAGCAATACTGGTTCTGATGCTTTAAATAAATCTCATAGAGTGCAAATTAAAATGGAGAAAAAAGCTTGTAACGAGAGCCAGGGACACCAAGAGGCCTGGCCTAAAGGATGAGCAAACCTGGCTGGAACACTCATTTCAGACACGCAGGAGGGAGAGACAGACAGAGAACAACAAGCAAAGAAGACAATTAAACAATATTAACCTGATTACTTTAAATGGATGCTACGGCCAGTAGCTCTATTGGAACTGAAGAGAGGTAAATATAATGATCAACATAATGAATCTGACCTGTCTATAAGTTGCATGACCGTGCGCAAGTAGAATGAGACTAAACTGTGTAGTATTTCAACTGAAGCTTGAATCTGAAATAGCACTCTACTCCCTATGCAGTGCACTAGTTTTAACCAGAGCCATATCGATCACCTATGTTATCTAATCTAAACCAGTGCACTATATAGGAAATAGGGTGCAATAACTGATGTACCTTTGGTTTTATATTTCAACCCCTTATCAAGTGGCAGAACCTTATATTAACACTTCCGCTTCAGGTTTTTCACAGTAAAGCTCTTAAAGCAAACATGAAAATCTAAGCAAAGCTGCTCATCTTCTAACCCCTGATTAGGACTTCCAAATTCCGACTAGAATAAATTCCCAGATTTTTGGGCCCTGCTGGAGGACCCTGTGTGTCCTGATTACTCCCTTCTAAGTCCACACAAAGCCTCCAACTGGGGTTTTGGATAAAAAACAAATAGGGAATTTACTGAAAATTCCCAGACAATTGCAGTCATATCCATGACAAGAATAATGCAGTTAGGGACCTAAAAGCTACCCCCCATTCCCACCTGCTGTCCCTCCCCTAACACAGAGATAGATACATACACAGTCCCACAGTGAAACAGACTGTTCCAAATCTGCACCCTATTCCCCATAAAACACACTACTTATCTAGGGAATAGGGTGTTATTTGTGAGAGACCGATGGGGCAGAGCCCTGGACTTGCCCTGAGCAGTGGCTTATTTAGCTTCAAACAAAACCCTGACTTCATCCTGTCATTCTTCAATGCAATACTTCAGCTGGCCACACAGTGGCAACAAAACCCACAAGACAGACACATTGTTACTCAGAGTGATGGCAGCCATTACCATCAAGGGGGAGGACACAAGACCCTTTCCTGTTTCCATGTCATTAGTATAGGAGCATCAAAGTCAGAAGGCGTGACCTTTACAGTCTAAGGTCACGACCTTTACAGTGAGACAGAGTGTAGCTTGACATGAACCTTTCGTTTAACCCAGCCTCGGGTTAAATAATAATAATATGCTGTTATCCTCCATTGTCTAATGAAACACACCTCTTCACTGTCTTTTCTTATTTGTTTCCTGCTTTGTTCATTATATAATCGTTAAGAACAGGTCTCTGGGTCGTTAGGGACAGGTCTCTGGGTCGTTAGGGACAGGTCTCTGGGTCGTTAGGGACAGGTCTCTGGGTCGTTAGGGACAGGTCTCTGGGTCGTTAGGGACAGGTCTCTGGGTCGTTAGGGACAGGTCTCTGGGTCGTTAGGGACAGGTATTGGGGTTGTTAAGGACAGGTATTGGGGTCGTTAAGGACAGGTATTGGGGTCGTTAAGGACAGGTATTGGGGTCGTTAAGGACAGGTATTGGGGTCGTTAAGGACAGGTATCGGGTTGTTAACGACAGGTATTGGGGTCGTTAAGGACAGGTATTGGGGTCGTTAAGGACAGGTATTGGGGTCGTTAAGGACAGGTTTTGGGGTTGTTAAAGATGGGTATCGGAGTCATTAAGGACAGGTACCGTGGTGGTTAAGGACAGATATTGGGGTATTTAACGACAGGTAACAGGGTTGAAGCACTTCTGGAGATGAGAGCGAGGAGGATGGAGAGTTCTAAAAAGAAAGGATGAAAATGCACCCATTAGGTCAGGAACATGGTAATTCCAGAAGGTGTCCCCAGGTGCTCTACAGTATACAGGCCCAAATGTGGTCCCAATGGGCCCTGGTGAAAACACTACGCAGTGGCCAGGGTTTCATTTGAAAGCCCGGCCACCGTGTCGGACCCAGGCCATGAACTTGCTACAGGTGTTCCTCCCTCAGACTTTCCAGGATGTTGATTAGGCTCTCCAGGCCAAACACATAGCCTCGGTCTGGCCCATCATGTACCGTCTGGTCGTCACGGAAACCTTTGAAGGTGCTGTGGGCAAAGTCTATCATGCGGACGTCTACACTGACACCGGTGCTGGAGTTGCAAAGCGGCGCAGGAGACAGGCTGTGGGGTTCAGAGGGCAGGGGGGCCTGGAGAAGCTCCTGCTGGGGTGTTTGAGTCGGTAGAGAGGCTGGAGGACAGTCTGGTAGTGGCAGGGGAGCCTGGGGTAGCTGGATGGGGGCGTCTTTTGGTCCCTGGACACCCCCTTGAAGCCCCACACCAAACACCAGTCCTTGGACACCCACGCATTCTCCTTGTGACCCCACCCCTGACCCCAGGGGAGCAGCCAGGGTGGTCTCATTCCCTGAGGACAGCTCCGTGGCTGGCTGAGGCTTCTGGTTGCTTCTGGGGTCCACTGGAGCCTGCGTTGGTTTCTGCTGCCTTATTTCAGTTGGTTTCTGCTGCCTTACTTCAGTTGGTTTCTGCTGCCTGGTTTCGACCTGCTCTGGCTCCTTGCCCTCATATATGATGAGCAGAGAGGAGGAGTAGAAGCGGTAGGTGGTCTGTCTCTGCAAGACGTCCATCAGGGTCCTCAACTTGCACAGCATGGGCTCAAACAGGTCGGCCCGCAAGCGCGCCCCGTTGTGCATGTACTGGTACAGAGCTAGGCGGAAGCCGTCAATGGAGAGGCCGCGGCCATAGTACTTGTTCCGGCACAGATAGTGGCCCGTGTCCATCTGGTACACCTGGTACGACCACGGAGAGAAGAGAGCGGTTACACCTGGTAGTACATAAAGTGCAGGTCAATATGGCACTCTATTAACTACAGTGCTTTACATTTGACCAGAGAATATTGAACTAGATTGAATTCAATAAGGTGCCATTTGGAAAGCTGACTGTAAGGGTGATTACAAACTGAACTTCTAGGTCAAAGAAGAAAAAACTGAGGTTAGTCATCAATTTGATTCAGAGCGTGAGAACAAAACATCTTCAAGCTGGATGCTACTAGGATGCTAAACATGCTACCAAAACAGATTAGGTGGCTAGAATAAGGTATTTGAATAATAATTGTCAAGTATGTGGCTATTTGAATTTATGGACAATAAAGTCTATACTTTATCCTAGTTGTTGGTACTTGGCAGCAGAACAGGGTCGTGCTCCGGTTGCCTTGGTGGTGGCTGTGTTTGTGGGTAAGAGACAAAAGACAAAGCCCTTACCTGCATCCCACACACCCGAACCCCCAGAGTAGCTGAGGTGCTCTGCTCGCACTTCTTCATCTGCCTGGCAGCCTTTTCTTCAGAGGCGTCATCCCCGTGCTGCCGCGTGCCCATCTTCAGGTCCAGGATGCAGGGGTAGCTGAAGTGGTGAACAACGTTCTCCAGGAGGAGGAACTCTGGGGAGGATACGCCATCAAGGAACCAACGATCTTCCACAGAACAAACTAAATACTATCTTGAATTGACGAAACCAGCTACAATATTTGATTGAAATTCTATGAAACTGTAACAGTTGTTTTTAATAATAATTGTATATTTTTGTAATTGTTTTTATGAATTGTTTTTTAATTAAGTTGCCAGGTCTCAATTAGTCTGTAGATTGCACATGGTGTTTAGTTTTTTCACACACTACTAGTTCATGGATTCTTAGAGTTTGCAAACACATGCTACAGATGAAACTGTTTGTAGATGCTAACACACAACTAACAAAGTACTGCCAGTGATATTTACCTGTACACAGCAGTCAGGTCAACACATAACAAACAGTAGCTAAGACAGTGACCTACAAGAGGGCTTTATAATAAGAGCCACAAAAAAACACGTTCCCCTGACTGGATTTCCTTCAGTGGGGGAAGTTGCTTGGCACTTTGAAGATGCAAGTCAAGTAATTCCTTGTGCTGTCCCACTGAGGAAGCCAAATATAACCACTGGAACACAACAGGGGAAGCCTTGGAAACAGCTCAACAAATCTCCCTGAGGGTGAAGTCGGTTAACGCCTTGACAAAAAGCTAAAGGTGCTAAGTACTTGGTGTCAACAAGTCCATACATTGAGGGGCTTTATACAGTGGGCTCCAAAAATCCTTGGTGGAATTCGTTATGCCATCAGTCTTTACCAGCGCCCCTGGACCTCTGGAATTAAAACAGCCCCAAAACATCACTGACTTACCACCATACTTCACCGTGGTTATGAGGTGCCTCTCCTTGTATGCATCTCTGTTTCAACGCCAAACATGTTGATGCTGTATCTGACCAAAATGTTCATTCTTGGTCTCATCTGACCAGAGCACCTTTTTCCAGTCAAAATTAAAATTACATTTGGCAAACTCCAAGGGCTTGCATCTGTGTCTTGGGGTCAGAAAGTGGTTGTGGAGGTGGCATCTGATGGTGCTTTTTGAAACCTGGTGACCCAACGACACCACCAAGGCCTGCAGTTCTTTCACAGTGATTCTTGGGGATTTTGTTGCTTCTCTCACCATCCTCCTCCCTATCCTGGGGGGCAAAATGCATATGCATCCTCTACCCATCTCCTACCCGTGAAGTTTTCCACTGTTTCATATCTTTTGAATTTTTTAAATAATTTATGAAGGTCTATAACCATCTGTCTCTTGAACTGTCATTTCTTTTTTTTCTTCATGGCTTTCAATGGTAAAGGGATATTGCATGCGTATTACCTAATTTCTATACATTAGTGCAGTGGTCCTCAAACCCTTCCATGGAGGGCCTAGTGTATGCAGGTTTTTGTTTTACCTTGTACAAGCCTGATCGAGTAGCTCACTAATTGGTTAGTATCTCCCCTCACCTGGCAGTCTAGGTCCTAATTATGCTCTAATTGAAGGGAAAGACCAAAAACCAGCATACACTAGGCCCTCCATGGAAGGGTTTGAGGACCACTGCATTAGTGGAACAGAAAGTGATGTAATGGCTCAATATAGTTCCTCAAGACTTAATAATAAGTGGAATTTAATTCCGGGTTTAATTTTGGTAAATGTTAATTACAATAACCTTCAAGGTTGACATTGATTGTGAAACCTGGATTTGGAGGACATTGATTTTTAATTTAATCAGTAAATAATTTTGGTTGGTTCCATTGGCACATGGAAGTACAGTATGTCTTAAAATATTGGTATTTTGAGTTTCTCATTCAAAACAGCCGATAGTTGAAACCACAAACAGTATTAATGTAAATGTGGCATAACTACACTGTCCTCACTACAATGATCACCTAGTCTCTACGAATTTCATTATGAAGTGTCTGAGCCACGCATTTAAATCAAAATACTGTGAAAACCAAATCTCCAATACATCATTCATACACAAACTATTTATGATGTGCCACATTAATCCATCTTGTTTTGCTCCAGAACTTTCCTGCATTCTTTAAACTACAGACATCCAGTACGCGCCCACATAGAGATCACTCAATAGGTCAGTGTGGAACTTCATTCTTTCTTCATGGAAATACAGCAGATGGTGTGTTAGGATGTGGTCATTCCACTACTATTGAGGTCACGTTTTTTAAAGTGACCGTCCCTCTGAAGTGGTTTAACCTCAAGGATTCCTAACGCTTCAACCCAATATAAAACTTAGGAGTCAGGTCACTGTTAAATAGTGTTGGGCATCGAGAACCGGTTCCAACTTAGAATCGTTTAAAAAAATGAAGATTCCATCGGAATCGTTTGGAAAATTTGGTTTTGAATCCGACGATTGATTCCAAAACGTGCAAGTTTTGCTTTCCGTAGCGGCCAGCCAGCCACCGTACTGCCAGGGCAGCCAGGCTGTTGTTGTGTTATCCACCACAAAGCACACAAAAGCGGCACTCAAAGGTGTAGCTTCATTTTACTTAAAAACAATCCCAATTTGGCACAGTGCAAAATCTGTGATGCATGTATTTCTTGCATTGGAGGATCCACAACAAATATGATTAAACATTTGCCGAATCGCTAAATTGGGATGAATAACAACGTTACTCTTTTTTTCTCTCGTAGATAGATTTAACGTTAAGCAAATTGCTAACACAAGTAATGTTAGCTAACCTACTGCTGCTAGTGTTCAACTGCAGCATGAAACTCCGTTCACGTTAGCAGTCAATGGAAAAATAACAGCGGAGAATGTGGAAGAGTACCACAAACGTTACAGCTTATGTAGTGAAAAAGCTGCACCACTTTGTGTGTCCAGGCCTCCTCTACACCTATTGAAAGGGTGTTTTCAACTGCCGGAGACACAATCTGTGCTGAACGTTCGCCCATACTGCCTGAGAAGGCAATGTGACCCGTTTCAACTCCAGTTATCAGAGAATCGGAATCGAGAATCGATGAGAACCGGAATCTAAAGAAAGAATTGGAATCAGAATTGTTAAAATCAAGACGATGCCCAACCCTACTGTTAAATGTCCTTTCTTGTCTCATCTTCAGTGTGCAGGAGGTTTATCCAAGCTGGAGGTTGACTGAGCAATGTGGAACATCTGATCTGTCCCTGCTGCCTGGAGCTCATCAGCTGCTGCTGTATACCGGAATATGACTAAGGCGTCATCCTTCAACTTGGGGGATCCAGGACCCACGTCACCAAAGCATTTCAAACTAAGTGAACACCTCAATCCAAAATTCTACCCTATTTCCTATGTAGTGCAAATACAAATAACCCCTAGTCCCTGCATGCTACTAGACAAACTGCGTAGGATAATAGGTGCTATTTGGGAAGCCCAGGGACTAAACGTGAGGACAGCCTGTTCTGTTTCTAACCCTGAGACTGTACTAGTGATGTGTTATGAGGACATCTGTTTCCTGTGGTGACGTCTGTGCTCGTATGACCAGTGAAGAAACTCACACCACAGTGACCCCTGGAGAGCAAAAGTTGACACTCTCCTGGAGTCATCTCCTATATAGTACACTACCCCTATTCTTTATATAGTACACAACTTTAGCCCAGGCCCTATTCTTTATATAGTACACAACTTTAGACCAGGCCCTATCCTTTATATAGTACACTACT
>JACXGM010022946.1:0-16449 GCA_016801145.1 Umbra pygmaea | reverse complement strand
GAGGCAAAGGTACAAAAAGGGTAATCCAAAATCGGGGTAGTCAGTAGTTCAATGCAAAAAATCCAGGCCAGTAAATATGATATATAAAGAGTGCTCAGTACGTCTCTTACAAACAATACCTCACAATGGAGGAGACAGACTCTCTGGACTATATAGGGCTCCACACAGGTGTTCAATATTCTGGTGATTGAGAGCGCATCGGTGGGATGCGTTCATGTGCGTCGCGTTGGTGAATAATGCGAGTGTGAGGAGACGCTGTGGGGGGAATAAAACCATCATTCACGGCAGACCTTACAGCTAGTTCTGTCCTAACGGAATCCCAGGCTAACGATGTCACTGTATAGTGTTGTTAGTTACTTTATGTTAGCCAAGCTGATTACCCCAAAAATGTAAAAGATGCATCTGTACGCTGTCTCGTTTCTCCCCCTGTAGGTAAAGAATTTTTCAAGATGCGGCCATGGGCACTTGTCCTCCATATTTTTGTCCTTATTTCCACTGTTCACAATGTTGTTGTTCTCTGTGTCCATTTGGTTTCTGTTTCTCCAAATCTTCAGTCCCTAAATTAGGCCTAATCCTGCGCTGTTTTGTTTTTTTTGATTTGCTGTTAGCGAGGTAACTTCAGGTTCAGCCCTGGGTTACATCGCCATGGTAACTTATGCTGCGAACCTAACTTGCTCAGGAGCAGGTTATAGTCGAGATAACCGATTAACCCGAACAGAAGCACCGCCTACTGACCAATCAATTCTCGATTGAAAAATGGGTCGCCATTCTGGGAGTCGCCATTGGCTTTCTCTGATGAGATCAGCGGAGGGAGTGACGTGTCTTTGTCAGTTTCTTGAGCGGTAGCCTATGATTGTGCCAGTGCAGTGTGATATATCGAAGTTTTGCGCTTACAGTTCCACAGACGTTATTATGCATAATGTTGCGTTTGTTTGTGACAGGTATTTTAATGTACAGTATGTTCTGTTGATATGGACCAACATTTCCCCTTTTAATGTAGAGAAAGTACATACATTTACTATTTACTCCTATTTACAGAACTTGTTGATCAACCAAGTATTTTGACATTTAATTATTTACACAACCTGTTTTTTTTATTTGCTCCCATGACCGTTTAACACTGTCAGGGTTGCAAATGAAAGTATACGATAAATAATATTGTTATACATGATCAGCATTAAGCAACACATTGGTGTAATGGAATACACAATTGTAATTATAGTCAGTGATATCGATGAGCCTGATGCATTTATAAATACACTGGTGGCAATTTTCTCCCAGCTTTCCTTCCTGTTTTATGTCTAGATTATATTTTTTATGCTCTTCATATTTCTCTAAAAGTATAATTTATTAGGCTACAGTTAAGCGAAATATGCGGCTCTCATAGACTTGTCCGTGTCTGCGATTGGTCCGATGGTGCACACACCGCCCATTTTATGTGATCGCGCTAATCACTACCGTTGTTCTGTAACTCCAGTTCTATTAGTGGAGCGAGCCCCATAGGGGAGCTATGCCCCTAGTGGTTTACCCCTCCCGCGCACGCGGGTGCACCTGAAAAAATGTACATGCACGTCACCAACACCAGCCAATAGGGTGACCACGCCACTTCTATAAGAGAAGGCCGAGCCCGGCGTTCTGCTCCCGATAAAAAGGTCTGAAGCCGACCTCCAAGGAACAGAGTAACAGGGCCAAAACCCTATGGGGCTCGCTCCACTAATAGAACTGGAGTTACAGAACAACGGTAACTATCGTTCTATGTCGAGCTACGCATAGTCAATGTACCCCTGATTACTCTAAGACCCTTGGGGAACCAAATGGCTGCACCCAAAGAGAAAAGAGCAACAGGCTGGTGCGTTGTAAATCAGCGCTGCCTGGAACAACGTTACACACAATGAACGTAACACAAGCAGAGAACCGATTCACTAGCGCTCTCCCACAGAAGAGTGCTGAAACAGAAAAACATTCCCAGCCTCAACGCATTCAAAGAATAACGTCAGCTGAGAATATACACACACAAAATGAATCACGCAAAGCAGAGAAACATAATGTAGTGTCCCACACAAAGAACCTCTCTAAAAGAGGTTAACATGAGGGGTGAGGATGACCCCCTTCCCTGAAAAAAATTCAGGGATGGGTCCCTAGCGAAAAAACAGAGTGACCTAAGCCACTCGAAGAGACATCCATCAGATAGCTCCAGCTCCAAAACACGCAACATGTAAGAGGTCTTAATGATTTTGGGAAGAAAGGTTGGGTTAGGTCTCAACACTGCCTTACTGTTATCACCAGTAATGATGAGACAGTCAGGGTGAACGGACAAAGCACACAGATCACTCACTCTCTTAGCTGAAGCTAGAGCGAGGAGTAGCGCTGTCTTGATGGATAGCATGCTCAAGGGCAGCCGATCGAGTGGTTCAAACGGCGGGTTTTGAAAAGCCTCCAAAACCACAGCCAAATCCCACTTAGGCATCCTCGATCGCACAGCGGGGCGCAATCTGAAGGCTCCCTTTAGGAAACATGTCACTAAAGGGTGCGCAAAAACAGTAGATCCACTGAAGCCATTGTGACAAGCTGAAATCGCCGATACATACACTTTAATAGTGCCAGGTGATATACCGTCCTCTAACAACTGTTGGAGAAATTCTAAAATAGAATTTATCTCACAACACTGTGGGTCGAGAGAGCGCTCTGAACACCAGCGTGTGAAAAGTCTCCACCTGCATGAATAATTTGTAGATGTGGAGACAGCGCGAGCACACTGAATGGTCTGAATAACTCTGTCAGACAGACCGGAGCGAGTTAACCTCTCCCGTTCAGGGGCCAAACCCATAAAGGTTGTGTGAGAACGGGGAATGATTGTATTGTTCCTCTGGCCTGAAGCAAGGCATTCGGCCAGTGGGGGATGCGCCACGGTGGGGCAGACAGCATCACCGTCATTTCCGGGAACCAGGAGGCGCCTGGCCTCTCCGGAGCCACCAAAATCACAGTCGCCCCCTCCTCCCGAATTCTCTGCATGAGACGCAGTAGAAGCCCTACGGGAGGAAAAGCGTACAGACGACCCGTCGGCCAGTGCGGTTGTGCGAATGCGTCTACCCCTATTAGGGGACAGTCTGCGTGTCTCAGCGAGAACCACAGCGGGCACTGTGCGTTCTCTGCTGATGCGAACAGATCTACATTCGCTCTGCCGAATCTGTCCCATATCATGTGAATCAGATTCGAGTGGAGAGACCATTCGTCGGGGTGGGGACCTCCCCTCGACATCAGGTCTGCCCCCACATTCAGACGGCCTGGTATGTGAGACGCCGTGAGGGATCGAACATGAGACCGAGCCCACATCCACAAATCGATCGCTAGGCGATGGAGTGAGGGTGATCTCACCCCTCCCTGTCGATTTATGTAAGCCACCGTTGTGCGATTGTCCGACCAGACGCGCACATTCCGGTCTCTCACTACATGGGACAGAGAGCGCAGGACTAGTAACACTGCTCTGAGCTCTAGGCAGTTGCTGTGTTCTCCGTTCGGAGGCCACACTCCTCCCACTGCTCTGCCCTCGCACGTTCCCCCCCACCCTGACAGAGACGCGTCTGTGTAAACGGGAAGGAACGATGTCACTCTGCCCAATGGAGCACCCAGCAGCAGTCTGTCTGGGTCTCTCCAAAAAGCCAGATCCTCTCGTAGCGATGCAGGAATAGTCAGGCGGACATTGCGTTGCGTAGTCGGGTTTAATTTGAGCTTGGCGAACCATCTCTGTATGCGGCGCATGTGTAATAGGCCCAACGGCACTACTATATGCGCCGCTGACATCAACCCCAGTAGATTCATCACCTTCAACGCCGAGACCGTGCGTAAAGGCTGACAGCGGCCCAGTGCGCGCAGCAGAGCCTGTCTCCTCTCTAGAGTGAGGCTCGCTGTCATGGCAACCGTGTCTAACTGGAGCCCCAGATAGACTGCTTGCTGTGTGGGCCACGGTGTACTCTTTTCTAGATTAAGAGCGAAACCCAGGGCGATGAGGTGTTCCATCACTATAGCAGTGTGAGACATGGCCGAGGTAGACGAATCGTCTAGAATCAGAAGATCGTCTATATAGGCTAAAACTCTTATCCCCCTGCGTCTGAGTGGGGATAGAGCTGCCTCCACGATCTTTGTAAACACTCGTAACACTTTCCCAGAAACGCAAAGCGGAGATATTTCCGGTGTCTCTGCACTATCGGGACATGGAAATAGGCGTCCTTCAGATCTATGCTGGCACAGTAATCGCCCTGACGAATGCATTCCATCAGGTGTTTGACTGTCAGCATTCTGAATTTCCTTTGGGTTATCGATCTGTTCAGGATCCTCAGATCCAAGATCGGTCTCATTCCTCCTGTTTTCTTCGGAACCAGGAAGTAGAGAGAATACAGACCGCGTCTCTGTTCCTCCAAGGGAACTTCCGACACACCCTCCTTCTCCAAGAGCTGGGAGATTTCCCTTTCCAGGGCATCCCTCTTGCTCAGAGATGACATGACAGTGTTCCTTATCCCCCGAAAAGGGGGGGGGGGGTTGACGAAACTGAAGCGTGTAACCTCTCCGTAGTTTAGAGTCTACCCACTCCGGGGGAGAACATCTCAAACGCCATTCGGGATAGAACAGCGATAGCGGACGTGCGGCCCGTTGAGACACGGAGGTTAGAAATGTCTGAAACGAGTGTAGAGCCCTCGCCGCCGCTGACCCCCCCCATAGGAGAAGGGGCAGCCCAAGGGGGGCTGACACCGAAAGGGCACGGGAGGGGGGGGACACGGTCTCCCCTCCTCCATCCTCCCGTCCCCACTCCTATTCTCAGTAAGAGAAACCGGAGGGATAGAACGCTTTCTCTTACACGGCGCATCTAGCCTGTCACAAGAGAGAACAGTACCACTGCGCTTACTGCCAAGTAGAGAGCGAGGGGGAGCCCCTCCCCTCCCGTTTTCACACACACCAGAACTGACAGGCGTGGGAAAAGGGCCAAGAGACACAGAGAGGGTAGGCTGAGAGAGTTGAGACTTTAACAGCCGCATCTCTGTATTAGCATTCAACTCGGCGTTAGCCAGAGTTAGCAAGGAGTAAGCTAACGGGGAAAGCTCATCTTTGCTATTAAACTCGGCAGCTGGTTTGAATAGCGATATACCAGACCCTTTATTAATGAGCGTGCTCATTTTATAAGGGTTTGAGGCCGCGGAAACGGCTCGACCGATTGAGGAAGAAATCACTCTATTGGGAATCGTTTTCGCTACCTCAGGGGTATCGGTGGACACACAGTGTTGGCTAGAGGAAACCGTAGCTAAGCTAGACACAGTACCTACACCAAGCACAGAACTACTCCCCGTCTACTCCACCGGAGGGACGGCGGAATGAGTTGACAGACAACCAGAGTAAATGTTAGAGGGTTTATTAAGGGATAAATCCTCCAGTGTGGGAGACTCCCGGGTAGGGAAATCCCCCTCAGACCGTCACTGCCGACGTCGCTTCCCTCCCGGTACCGGCTGGTGAGACCAGGATGGGGCGAGGGGTCTAGACTGCTGTTGTCGACCGCTCACAGAGGGCAAAGGCTCCGGAGCGGGCGCAGGCGGGGCTGGTTGGGGTTGCGTCTTGCGTCTCTCCCGACGCCACTGAGGTCGCTGACCAGCGGGTTTAGGGTTCGCAGGCGCTTTGGGTCTGGCAGGGACATGAGCGGACGTAGTGGGCGCCGTGTGGCGTCGCTGCAAGGGAAAAGCTCTGGCTAGAGCCTTTCTGTCCGTCTCCTCCTTTGCCATACGCTCCATAACTTCGTCGGCAGCCCGGCCGAAGAGGGAGTCAGTAGAAAAAGGAGCATTGATGAGGGTCATCCTCTGGCTGTCACTCAAGGCCGTTCCCGACAGCCAAAGGTGTCGCTCAGCCACTGTAGTGATCGCCATGGCGCGGCCGGAGCAACAGGCTACCGCCTCTGCCATCTTAGAGAACAGCTTAAGCTCATCAGTGGATGGTTTCATGTTATGGTGCTCATCTTGTTTTGTAGTTTTGTCCTTATTTTGAAAGATGTTAGATAGCTCATCATATTTCACAATTTTTTGCCTTGGCTCTTCCCATGAACATGCTTTGTCTGTGCATGCCTGTCCCTCTCTGCGCTCAACAGCAGGTGAGAACATTAGTGCTGCAGCGTGGGAGCACACCTCTCCCAGCCCTGCCATACAAGTGCAGTGTGCAGTGATGACAGTCCCTTCCTCCTGCACCACTACCCATGGCCATGTTGGTTTAGTGTTAAGAGCCTGTGAATGATGAACCTGTGAAGTGAAGAACAAACTAGTAGTGAATATTTTTTCCAAAGGCTAATTCTCCTACTATTGCTGTAATGGATAGCATAATAATAGTTGGAGTCATAGCTAGAACTTCTGTGAACCTGTAGGCCAATCCAGGTAGCTAGCACTGAAACTGAACAGCTAGCTAGCTAAAGCTATAGCAGAAAGCTGAAGTGATCACTAGCAGCACTGACAGCCTCAACAATGATCAGAGTAACCCACCACCAGAGTTGGGTAAATTACTTTTTAAAAGGATTGCAGTAACCGGATTACTTTTAACAAATGTAAAAGTAACTTGTTACCCAACTCTGCCCCCCACAAACTGTTTACATAAAGTCACAATCTCCTCGTTTCCCTTCCTTTCATGTTCTTTTAATGAGTATAAACAATCTGACATTAAAGAACATTATCCAGGTTAATGACAGCTAGCCGGGAGCTAAGCGGCACTAACATGAGTGGTAGTATGCTAGCTGTTAACCATTTAGCTAACAACTCACTACCTAGCTAGTCAGAGTAAACTACTATTCAAATCATACATTTGATTTTTTTTCTTTATAATACTTACATTTCCCATGATTAAATATAAGTCCTTGGTGGCCAGGTGCCGCACTTTGACATCTTTCACCCATCCAGCCACAGCGTATTGATACGCATCCGTACTCTTGAACGCCTTCAAGCTATCACCACTGTACGGGGAGGGGTTATGCACAAGATATATATCATGGAAAGCCAATTGGGGCAAGCCTGGGGCCGATAATAAGGGACAAAAGAAAACTGGGGGTAACATATAAGGATCGGAGCCTAAAATTGAAATTTTCTCCAGATATCTCTGTCTTTCTCTCTCATTCATCTGGGGCGCAGATGGCTCAGTGGGTAGGGAGTCAGACTTGTAGTCAGAAGGTTGCCAGTTTGATTCCCGACTGAGCCAAATGTTGTTGTGTCCTTGGGCAAGACACTTTACCCTAATTGCTCCCAGGTCGTTGCTGTAAATAAGAAATTGTTCTTAGTCAACTTACCTGGTAAAAGGTTAAATAAAAAATAAAAATAAAATCAAGTGGGCAGTGTGGGCGGCCATACTGGGCGAGATCGGGCGAGATCTGGGCGAGATCGGTCGTGAATATGGCGTAGTGACGTAGGTGGCATCTATGAATAAGACCTGTTCAACCAGGACGAAGTCAGCCTATCCTTCGCCTCCCGATGCTGGGGTCTCTTGTCGACCAGCCATGCAGATGACCCTCTGGCGAAATGGGGGGCCAGCGTCGCCTCCAGGCGCGGAATGCCCCTAGCCACAGGCTCAATCCTCCCAGCTACATTAGTAAAAGGTAGCGAACCCTTGACCGGGGCAGCGGACTGGACCGGGGCAGCCCAGGAGGCTTCCAGGAAGCTCGCCAGAGGTTGTGGGTCCACAGGGAAGGACATGTTAGAATAATAAATGAGAAAATTAACGACGTGATGACAAAACAAATCACGACAATGAAGTCGTCATAAAGGTGCAGCTAAAGAATTGTCGGCTGAAGACAAAAGGGAGCAGAACGCCGGGCTCGGCCTGCTCTTATAGAAGTAGCGTGGTCACCCTATTGGCTGGTGTTGGTGACGTGCATGTAAATTTTTTCAGGTGCACCCGCGTGCGCGGGAGGGGTAAACCACTAGGAGCATAGCTCCCCTATGGGGCGAAGCTCCACGACATAGAACAAATTGATAACCACCGTCGTGACCTCTGTTATCTAGATCGCAATTGTTAGGTTCAGTGAAGCCAGGTAATGAAAAGAAATCCAGGGCATGTTAAACTTGCTTCGTAGTATAGGCCCCTGGTCGGTTGTCACCTTGCCAACCCTGTGCCTGCTGCAGTATATTTCTCTTGATTTTCATTGGCCCATTTGTGATTGGGTGATAGCCTTATTGCCTAACAGAAATCAGTTAAGATTTGGATATAACTAATTGTCTACTCAGTAGCGAATTATGATTTAGTAGCAAAGTACTTTACATAGTGAAATGCCTACTAAAACGTACAATATGTAGTTTTTGGCAGTAGGTGTCTCTCAATCAAAACAATAGCAAAAGATACATGGGTGACGTCGGGAAGTAGCGTGGGATCATGGTTTTTGTTATCGTTGTCAATGACAACCTTCCAATCTAGCATCTCCAGCAGAAAAAATGTTCACTGACAAAGTAATTTATTGTTAAAAATATTATAACTATATTTAAGTTATTTTTGGCAGTTCCCTGGAACATAGAGCAACTAGAGCAGTCAAAGGTTATATGACGCCATTGACGGAAGACAAAATGAAATGTCCTGTGTCTTCGAATAATATTACAAATTTCTCTGGGTTTGAAAGTTGGTGGAAATATTTAAAATAATTTAAGTACACAACTAAGAAATATATATAATTTAGGTAGAGTGATGTTTGCTTTTTTAATGCAAAGTACAACTTTTGTTACTGTTTTGAAGTAAGAGTAAAATTACAGACTTGAAAAAATACTTATGCAAGTACAAGAACCCGAAAAAAATTACTTAATTACAGTAACGGGAGTAGTTGTAATTCATTAATTCCACCACTGCATATAATCAATTCATTATAACAAAGATGTTTAGTGGCCAAGCAGTAATACAGATGTGTGTGGAATAAACCCATTATTTTAAATATCCAGCGTCATGACGTCGTAAGAATAACAATTAACATAAAGGTTAAAATATTTATGTTGTACATAATCCTAAAATAGGATCAACAGATCCATATGTAAGCTATGATAAAGGTGCATTTGTCAAATTAGTAAAACTTGGTTGGACTAGTTAAGTGGTACAATTCTTTGAGTCTTCCGTCTCTCAGTCAGCAGTGATGAGCAAGCATGTGCAAATCCAAGAACGAAATCAAACAATAATAGAGTAATGTGCCTGCGCCAAAATGAACGATATGAACGATTGAGGTTCTAGTACTGAGCAGTATACTGGATCATAGAAGTAATGTGCCTGCGTCAAAAGGAACTAAATGAACGATTCAGGTACTAGTACCGAGCAGTATACTGGATCATAGAAGTAATGCGCCTGTGTCAAAAAGAACTAAATTAACAATCCAAAATGAATCGTACGTACCGGTCTTTCAAAAGATTCATTTAAAAAGATTGAATCGTTCATGAATCGCCCATCACTACTAAACATGGATGACACATGAGCAAGAAACATTTAAATGGGTATATTCTAGTGTTAGAGAAGTGTTGTCTGATTATGTGTTTCAGATTTACCTTACTCTTAGTTCACCCACAAAAAAGTAGCTAGTGATTTCTAGCTAGCTAATAACTACCAGTGACAGTATACAAGACGGACCAAGCCAGGCCATTCACTTCTACGGAGATCAAGTGAAGCCAATTAGAAGCACTTTTTCGGTGGTAGCCGAGTGTACTGCGCAGGCTCAAGCTGAGCGTGATGACATAGATGTGACGTGAGCAACTCCTGTGATAGTTGTACTTCTTATCATAGCCGTGGCACACTCTCAGAAATAAAGGTACAAAAAAGTTAAAAAAAGGTACAAATGCTCGTCGCTGGGGCAGTACCCCCAAGGGGAACAACCTTGTACTATATTAATGGGTACAAAAAAGTACCCCTACAGTTTGTGTCTTTTAGGTACAAATATGTTCCTTCAAGGGTACAAATGGCTCGTCGCTGGGGTGGTACCCCTGAGGTACAGCAATGGTACCCTTACCATAGGTACAGCGTTGTACCCTTTTATAATGTACCTTTTGAGAGACAATTTTGTACCTTAGCAATACATTTGTACCTTAATCCACTGGTACAAAAGGGTACCCCATTAGATGGTACCAATTTGTTCTTGTTAGGGGTACCCCCACAGCGACGATGACATTGTACCTATTAAGTGACAAAAATGTCCTTTTTAAATAGAAAAGAATGAGAGCAAAAGAAGGCAATGTTTTTTTTCCAACAATCAACGATTTTAAAAATGTTAAATTGTACAAATTCAAATACTGGAAAGTGAATAACCACAATCTTCATTTGCAATAAACTTTAATGAACAAAGTTTTTTTACATTTAAACAATTTAAATGGAGAATCACTATGACTGCATTATACTTGAAAGAATATAGTTTATTAGTGCATTATACTTACTGTTATCATGCTTTATACTATGACTAAAAGCTACTGTGAGTGGTGATTGTATGCCTTCAGGGAACAGGAATTTCGTACCCCAAATGTGGACTTCCAGTCATCTTGGGACACCTGGACAATTGGGTATGGTGTGTTGGGGTCACCCTAAAGAATAAAACAAAGCAGACAGGGATGTAAACACATGTTTGGTCAAAAAAGAGAGTAGATATACTACCCCAAAAAAGAAATCAAAACACTAGAGTGCTAGAGATGCATACCTCTCCCATCATGATGTGATGATCCAGACTCTCTTTAAAAATGATTGGCAGGAAGATGAGCGCCGCTCTGAAGTCCATTCCTAGAAGAGAATCAAGATAGATACTTTATTCATCCTGAAAGAAATTTTAGTCATCCAGTAACTTATACATATAAACACACATACACACATATATAATCAAAATCTATCATCTCAGAATGCACTTTGAATTGTCTACAGATTTTTCCATGCATGCTTTTATTAAAGTGTGATTATACTCTTATAATATGCTTTTTGTAAGTACCTGGTAGATCTTCGAAGAGCGCTTCTTCTCTGGCCTCCAAGTACTGTTTTGCTATTGGAGATTTTCCTTGAGCCAGGGCAAGCACTTTGGAAACAATCTGGTTAAAGCAATCAGTGAAGCTAATGCTGGCTGTGGAGTGGATACGACCCACCTCTTCCAACAGCTGCAGAAAGACAAAGAAATTGACCACGAGAGGAAGGGGATTACAGAGTATTTTAACATGCTACAGGGAGTTGTGGCACAACGCAAAGCAGAGTATAGTTCTTGACTATACTAGCTCTATTTAAACAAACCATGTTTACATGCAGCATTACCAAGGTTCGTGAGTCATACTCACATCCTATACCATTGGTATATTGGTGATGCTGCAAAGTTTAGGAAGAATTTTTTAAACATGGTTTGTTAAACGGTGCTAGTATAGACTTGAAAGCCAGACATATTTACATGTTTTTATAAACATATTTACATGTTTTCTAGTTGTTCAGCCCGATGTTTTTCTAGGGTACATACACTCACCTAAAGGATTATTAGGAACACCATACTAATACTGTGTTTGACCCCCTTTCGCTTTCAGAACTGCCTTAATTCTACGTGGCATTGATTCAACAAGGTGCTGAAAGCATTCTTTAGAAATGTTGGCCCATATTGATAGGACACCATCTTGCAGTTGATGGAGATTTGTAAGATGCACATCCAGGGCACGAAGCTCCCGTTCCAACACATCCCAAAGATGCTCTATTGGATTGATCTGGTGACTGTGGGCCATTTTAGTACAGTGAACTCATTGTCATGTTCAAGAAACCAATTTGAAATGATTCAAGCTTTGTGACATGGTGCATTATCCTGCTGGAAGTAGCCGTCAGAGGATGGGTACATGGTGGCCATAAAGGGATGGACATGGCCAGAAACAATGCTCAGGTAGGCTGTGGCATTTAAACGATGCCCAATTGGCACTAAGGGACCTAAGGTGTGCCAAGACAACATTCCCCCAAACCATTACACCACCACCAGCCTGCACAGTGGTAACAAGGCATGATGGATCCATGTTCTCATTCTGTTTACGCCAAATTCTGACTCTACCATCTGAATGTCTCAACAGAAATTGAGACTCATCAGATCAGGCAACATTTTTCTAGTCTTCAACTGTCCAATTTTGGTGAGCTCTTGCAAATTATAGGCTCTTTTACCTATTTGTAGTGGAGATGAGTGGTACCCGGTGGGGTCTTCTGCTGTTGTAGCCCATCCGCCTCAAGGTTGTGCGTGTTTTGGCTTCACAAATGATTTGCTGCATACCTCGGTTGTAACGAGTGGTTATTTCAAAGTTGCTCTTCTATCAGCTTGAAGCAGTCGGCCCATTCTCCTCTGACCTCTAGCATCAACAAGGTATTTTCGCCTCAGGACTGCCGCGTACTGGATGTTTTGTTTCTTTTCACACCATTCTTTGTAAACCCTAGAAATGGTTGTGCATGAAAATCCCAGTAACTGAGCAGATTGTGAAATACTCAGACCGGCCCATCTGGCACCAACAACCATGCCACGCTCAAAATTGCTTAGATCACCTTTCTTTCCCATTCTGACATTTAGTTTGAAGATCAGGAGATTATCTTGACCAGGACCACACCCCTAAATGCATTAAAGCAACTGCCATGTGATTGGTTGATAATAGTAGATAATTGCATTAATGAGAAATTGGAATGGGTGTTCCTAATAATCCTTTAGGTGAGTGTATATCTTTAAACATTTAACACTTACCCCTGAGGGTGTCTTTAAGAAGGGATATTTCTTCACAGTGTCCTCAACACTCATTCCTTCTGCGATCTCCTTTTGCCTCCATGCAAAGGTTCTCTGCATTAGGTCGCGTACAATCGCAGTGTGTGGCTGCGCTTTGCTGTATTGTGTTTGTAGAATCTTAACATGACCAGCAATTGAAGATGAATCTTCCCCGAGAACATCAAGTTCCTATTGACATAAGTAGTAACATAGAACAGAAAAATTAAACTCATCCGTTCACAATACATTTGCGAGTAATGCCTACATCAGGCCTATTCAATTCCTACCCTACGAGGGCCGGTACCTGCTGGTTTTCTGTTCTACCTTGTCATTAATTGCACACATCTGGTGTAGCAGAAGTAATGAAAAAATGGAGTGGAACTGGCTTTGAGGGACAGATTTGAATAGGTCTGGCCTACATCAACTATGGTCACTATTTAAAGAGGGGGAAAGAGAGGAAGGGAGAGTGACAGGGAAAGGGAGGAAGAGGGGGGTAAGGGGAGAAACATGGAGTTAGGTTAAAAAAAAGAGAGAGGTAAGGAGAGAAAAAGAGAGGAGGGAGGTAAGGAGTTCCCTCCCTCCCACTCCCTTAAATTGAGATTTGACAATCAAACAAAAATTGATTAAATCCAACTTACTGATCGTGGCTTGGTTCTCAGACAGGTGTTTGGACTCTCTGCGTCAGGTTGCTTGGACTTTTTTCCATGGGCAAACTTCTCTTTTATCAGTTTCACTTCATCATTTTGGACAAGCGGAGCACGTTCGGTCTTGAATTTGCGTTTCAACGACATGTGCCAGGTATGCTTATTTCAACAAAACAATTGGAACAAAAAAATTGGAACAAAAAAGTCACAAAATGAGTCTTTAACAACAACAACAACATGTGTATTAGGTCTCAGGAGTGACAATGGAAGCATCCATACACCAATCAATCGATTCAGTTCATAGGTGCAATATGACCACTCACCTGTGTCCATACACAGTAGCCTATAGGCTTTATTCACCAGCTCCACTACTTCCTGAAAGTGAAACTGCATCTACCATTTCCTGTTCAATACCATTGGATTAAGTGACCAGCGCAGACCTGATTATCAATTGTACATTTGACTGGATATGAACTCATCCCACCCCATTGGTGGAGGTCTGGAGGAAGCTTTGAGGAACACATTTGTGCCTTATTTCAGGGACCTGCGGCAGGTGAGTGGTCACATTGCTCCTATAAACTGTGAAACGGTTGATTGACGTACAGACGCTTCCATTGTCACTCCTGAGACTTAAAGGTGCTATATGTAATACATGTACTGTAATAAATCAAAAAATGATGCCAATGCCTCATCAGATATTAAGGAAACATGTTAAGCTGAAATACTATATTTTCTGAAAACAATGCTAATGCAATGTCAGTATTTTTTCTTTTAGAAAAGTACGTTCCGGGACGTAATTTATGTTTATGTTTTGGCCTGTGTGTTGTTATCAACTGCCCATTTTGACAGCACGAATGGATTGCCAAACATACCTGTAAAAACGCAACCCAGCGCGCTACAGCCATGGAAGCAGCAAACGAACGAGATCATAGAGATTCCACACAACCTAAAAAAACTCTGCATGTTTCTATGGTCATGTTAATATGACCATAGACGTAGTAAAACACGGTTCGCTTGTCATGATTGCGCTGATCTTGTTCGTCAGGTTAGTTTCGATTCTGGGGAGGAGGTGGCGGAGGGATACAACTCAGGTATTTTGAATTTGAACTGTAGTACCCATTTTTTTAACGCTGGCTGTCCGTTTTACATATAGCACCTTTAATACACACCTATTAGGATGAAGCATAGGACTACAACAAAGCTAGCTAGACAAAAATGACTATCAGGGCTCATTCATATGGTTTAATATTCATAATGGAGTGAATTAATTAAATTACTTACATAGCCATTTCCCGTAACATCCTTCAGGAATGGGTATTTCCGGATTAATGCTTGAGCTACCTTGACATATTCTGCGTGAGTGGGATACCTACCACAGACAAGAAACAAGTAAAAGTAAATGCAAAATCAACACTGAACCTGACGCCAATCATAATTACAAGCTAAGGGAATGCAGAATACATGGACCCCCGTCTAACCTGCACCAGAACCTTGGAAGCACCAAGTGCACATCACATACGAAGGTGTGGTCGTAGGGAGGTACAGAATTTCTCTATGCATTATGGTAGGCGATTTGTTTGCAGCACCTATAGTTCAGTCAGTGTCCCCAATTCCCATATACACTCTGAAAAATGACTGTTATTATGACCTTAACATTTGCAGATTTAAATCATGGCTTGCTACAAGCAGTGGTTAAAATGTTCTTATGCCAAGTGAGAAAAGGAGAATAAACAATAGCTTATCTATTGAAGTCAAGAGGTAGACCTAAAATGAGGAGTGACAGATATAGCATCTGGATTGGATCGGTGAATGGACAGGTCAGAGCATCCATGCAAACAAAAGACAGAATGAGCAACAAGAGCGAGAGACAAAAGACAAGACACACAACACTCACACAGGACAAAGAATTCAGCCAGTAGTACTTACAAAGTATACATGGCAACAGTCTCATGCAATACTCGTATTATTTTGTGCCTGTATTGTGGAACTCTCTGGACCTCCTCTTTGGCATCCAGCTTTGCTTGAAGCTCTTTAGGGAATGATGGGAGGACATAAACATTGGGCAGTCTCCCAACGGCCTGAGAACTAGTTCAAGAAAAAATAAAGACAATTTATGTCTCTGTCAGTTCGTTATAGTAAATACTATGGTGGCCGAGAGGGGTCACAACACTTGCAAACGCTACAACACCTGCATATTCAGAAAACACTTCCAAATTCAGATAACATTCTTCATCGATTTCACAACTCACATGTGACCCCTCACGGCTACCGTAAAGTACAATGATTTGCTTGGATCCCTTTAAACAGGAAAGTATGAGAGCTTAAAAAAAGGGAGTTGGTGTTGCAGTGTTACAGTTGAAACTCAACACTTGCCTTGTAGCAGCATCAACATCTAGCACTTGAAATGTAATTGTGTGCATCTCCTCTGTGTCCATCTCCTCTGTAAGAATAAATAATTATATTGCATTCTTAAATAATTTTTCCATCAATAAGATTGAAGTGCTGTGTGTGTGTGTGTGTGTGTGTGTGTGTGTGTGTGTGTGTGTGTGTGTGTGTGTGTGTGTGTGTGTGTGTGTGTGTGTGTGCGCGCGCGGGTGTGTGTGCGTGCGTGTGTGTGTGCGTGTGCGTGGCAGCAACTAGATCACAAAAAAGGTCAACACACATCAGCTAGTGATATGGTGAAGGAGAGGGTAACAAGGTGAAAGGTAGGTGGGAGAACTAGGACTACCTGTGCTGTGAGTAGCCATTACAGGACAGCCTCTACCTGTGTTGGATTGTGTGTAGATGGATGTGAGTGTGAAAGACCTACCCGTGTTTGGTTGTGTGTTGCTTTGAGGGGGACAGGTGCTTTGAGTGGGACAGGCCTCTCCATGTCCAAGCTCCTTCATCTGTCGAACTATTTGAAGGAACTTGGCCTGCTTTTTGAAGGAGCCTTTGAATAGATGGTCTAGCATTGAGTCAGTTAAGCCCAGGTGTACAGTCTCTCCATCCACTTCATTTTCTATGGAATAAATAGCACATTAAATTTGATAATTGCTCATGCATTATGGGTAAATACACAGTAACTGGTTGTCTACATTTCAGAAATTC
>JACXGM010022945.1:0-16417 GCA_016801145.1 Umbra pygmaea | reverse complement strand
ACATAACTAGTTACATTATAATAGTGCTTTTGTTGTGGATTTGCTTTACCCTGACTCGAGGAGAGACTTCACTCGCTCATCTGATACAGATCCACTCATGACAACTTAGCCGGCTGACATGAGTTCGATGGTCTGAGTTCCTATAACCTGTTTCAGACTGTCGCTCTGCTCACTCGGTCACTTAAGTTGGAATTGCAGAGTTGTGTTTGCCTATGAAATTGTAAGTTATAAAGCTTTTGGCAGCTAGGATGGCTAGGACTAGTAGTAGCTAATGTTACAAGAGTTTTGTTTGTGGCACTTTTATCATTTTAGGTCAAATTTTATAAGGACTCAACTGATCCGGGTTAATGATACTAAAGATTTGTGATTCATGGGTTATTTTAAAGACTCGGGTGAAAGATCACGACTCAAACAGGTTTAAATGGAAAGTTGCCGGTTCAATTCCAGACTCCAGCCAAATGTCATTGTGTACTTAACTCTAAGTTCCAGGGGGATGTCCCTGTACTTTGGTTAAAAGCATCTGCTAAATGACTAAATTTTACAACATGTAAAATGTAGATAGGAGCATCATCTAGGTCAGTGTACTGGTGAATGGAAAGATCAAATAAGCCAATAAATGGAAGGTTTGCAGTGATTTCATGGTCTCTTGTGAAATTATTTTTAGTATTTTCAAAATACTTTAAATTTTGATATATGGTGTGGCTGCTGTATTTTGTAGTTTATTTGAAATACATTTGGATGTACATCCCTGGCCACCAGCATCTCTCAGGTTCAGGGAGCAGAAGCACAGGCACTAATGCACCACTCCATGTACAGTCGCCTTCATAAAACTCTATATCACAAGTACCCATATCCCAGTGTCTGTAACGTTTCTCAGTTTCTCTTCCCAGAGAACTACATCTTCCCCTTCCTAGTTTGCTCAGAACTACATTTCCCATAACCTGGACTCAATCAACCAAATTCCATTCACCTGCTCTCACCCAGTCCTATATATGACACACACACCATTGCCTCTTCGCGAGGTATTGTGAGTATTATTCTTCTCCATTTCTGAGCATTCCATATGTTATTGATATTCTGGTTTGACCTTTGCCTTGTTGATAAATTATTCTGTCTTGGATTTTCCTATGTACCTTTGCTTGTGTTCTGATCTCATTATTCTGGCCTGACCTCCTGCATTGCTTGATATTTCTGCTTTGGATTATCCCTCTGTGCCTTTGCATGAACAGTATTAAAGAAACATTGTTCCATTTACCTTTGGAGAAATCATTCGTTACAGTGTCCATCCCAAAGTTCCCTAACTCTGCTCTGCTTAAGGCCTGGGGCAGCAGGCACATTTATTGATAGGACCCTAGCCGTAGCATTCCCATTACCTCCTTACAGCAGCCATTACCTGTTTGTGCCCTGAATAGTTGGTCCTTAGGTTCTCCTTTTATTTGATTGACACCCCTTCTTTTCCATTAATGTTAGGGCTACCCTGGCAGTCTATACATAACCCATCTGTTACTTGGCACTGTAGGTCCATTGATGGGTGGTCACGAGTGCCTGGGAAGGTGTGTTCCCGTTTCAATAAGGGCCACCACGTTGGAAATTCCAGACATTGCCTCCGACATTCCCATTCCTATTGAATATTGGGACCTGTCTTGTCTTTAAAAAAAATCATAGGCCCTGGGATTGTGCCATAGAGTTCGTACCAGGTTCCGTAATGCCCAGGGTTTGTGTATTCCCTGTCATATGCTGAGACCGGAGCTATGGAGACTTACATCTTGGAATCTCTGTGTCAGGGATACATATAACCCTCCACTTCCCCTGCCTCAAGTTTTTTTTTTAAGAAGAAAGATGGAGGTCTGCACCCATGCATAGATAGTTGTCATTAAACCATATCACTGTCCGCTTTACATACCGACTTCCCATCATTTCCTCAGTCATAGAGAATATGCATGGTATGTGCTTCTATACAAAATTGGATCTCAGTAATGCCTACAACTTTGTGCGTATCTGAGAGGGTGATGAGCACAACTGGTCACTACAAATATTTGGTCATGCCTGGTGTTCCAATATTTGTAAATGAGATTTTCAGGAACATGTTGGGTTGTGCTGTGATATATTGTATATTGATGATAGCTTGGTGTATATGGCGATCAGCATGTCTCTTTGGTTCTTATACATCGTGCTCCAGCAGATTTCTATGTCAAAGCTGAGAAGCAACTTTTCTTCCAGCAGTTCGTGTCCTTTCTGGGATACTGCATTTCCATGACTGGACTGGAGTGGAGATGGAGGTGGAGGGCATTGACACTGTAAATAATTGGCCGACCCAAACCATGTTTAAGGCTGGTCAGAGGTTCCTTGGTTTTGCCTTCTTGATGTTGCCTCAACCTGATCCGTCATTGAAGTTTGTCGTGGAGGTGTATGCTTCTGTTGTGGGGGTGGTTCTGTCATAAAGGTCTGCCAAGCTCTGCCCCTGTACCTTCTCAAGGAAGATGACTCCCACCGAACAGAATTATGAAGTTGGTGATGGTGTGCTGTTATGTCATCAATGTCCTAATGACACAGAAACACAGGCTCGAGCGGGCAAAAAACATTTTCTTGTTTGGACTGACCACCATATTTTGGAGTACATCCGGGTGGCAAGAAGGCTCTAATTGGTTGATCCCATTATGTAATTCTGATTTGAATTGCCAAGGTGGGCAAAATACTCATGTGGCATTTTTTATTCATCATAAATGCTGGCAAAATGTAACATAATCTTTTGGATGGTTAGACTGTTTTCAGTTACTCTGGTCAGTTTGAAAGTTAGCCGGCTGGCTGACACATGCACATTTATAGAAATGTTGATTATTATGCATTGTCCTTTATAAATATAAAAGAAAAGAAAATATAGACTAATGCTAAGCTACTTGTGTTGCCAAATGTCTTACTAGGAAGTCTCTGGTATCATGAGTTTTTACAGTAATAATTTGATAGTGGTAGTTTGTGCACATGACAAATAAACTTGGAGTCCTATTTCAGTAATATTAGTATTATAGGTATACTAAAATGTGAAATAAGTCAGTCCAATTTAAAGCTGAACTATGTAATATTCCATTAGATTCACTTGTTGGCCCAAATGTTTGAAAATGGCAGGATATACATGGATGTACAAAGCTGATAGACACTCCATCCTAAAGATCTGTTGTTGCAGCCAAAGGTGAAAATATCCAAGATGGGTGAATGCTAATGCAAAGAACTGTAAATACTATTGGAATACTGTTTACTGTACTGAAGTACATTTCAAAATAATACACTGTAAGGATTACACTTTATTCGGCTGGAGAGTCAGTCACCTCATTGTCTTTAAAACTTTGTTTGACACTTCTTTCATACACTGGCAAGTGCATGGGGCACCTTCAAAAGATGAGTGGGGCGAATACTTAGGAGGTTATGGATGATCTTGAAAAGGCATTCACAAAGAACAACTCTGTTGTAATGTTTGGGCAGAAATTTGAGGGGAGATTTCATAACTTTCTAATTGTTCCTTCACTTTCAAAAACTGTAAAGAAATTTTAACTTGTGCAAATAAGCGAAAATGAAGGGTGTGTGTCACAAATATACAAATATACACACACAGGCACACCTACAAAATCCCACTGATTTGGGCTGCCATGATCCAGATTCATTTTCATATGAGACATGATATGATGAACAGCTATGATGGATATAAGTTCAAACTGCATGGGGTATATAGTAGCAGGTATGGCAGACAAGCAACACCTAGCCACAGCAAACTGAGCAGGAACTACTGGTGTAAATATGAATAATCAATTCTGACATTGAGTGTCTCTGCTGTTCAGAATATGCCTTAAAAATGCCAACTCTTACAGAACTATCTGAATACACAGATAATTGCAGTCAGGGCACAGTCTGTGAGACAGAACTTGAGCAATTCCCAGCCCTAACCAACTGGAAAGTGACTATGCAAGACCAAACAGGCAGCTGTCATAGAGTGATTTGACATTTTAAATTGAGGTTATCAATAATGTATTGTATGTCTGTGCATTATATTTGTTTCTTTATAATTGTTCCATATTTATATTTTCCTGATAGATAGGCAATGTTATCTGGTTGCATTGCGATGGATCACTGCAAACATTTTTTAAATCAAAATAATTGAACCTCTGGAATGTGATCAAAAGGAAGGTGGTTGGTCACAAGCCATCAAACAAATCAAAGCTGCTTGAATTTCTGCACTAGAAGTGGCATATTTTCACCCAACATCAATGTGATGTACTGATGGAGAGCATGCCAAGACGCGTGAAAGACAATTATTATTATTATTTATGTACATGTATAATTTGTCCACAAAATATTGATTTCTGAACACTTTATAAGTTAACACATTAGTATTGTGTTGGTGTAACATTCCCCAGTTCCCCTTCCCTGAGAACTACAGCTTCCCTATTGTAGACTGCTCAGAACTACAATTCCCATAACCTGGACTCAATCACCCAAATTCAGTACACCACTTCTCACCCTGTCTGTATTTGAGGCTTACACACACACCATTGCCTCTTCGCAAGGTATTGTAAGTATTGATTTCTTCCTACTGAGCATTATATTCTTGAATTGTTATTCTGGCCTGACCCCTGCATTGTTATTTAAGTATTTTGTCTTGGATTATCCCCTTTACCTTCGCTTGATCTATTCCTGCCTTGATGCTGATCGTTTTGCCTGTTTGAGAACCTGCTCCGTGTACCTACCTCTGCCTGTTTTGATTGACCTGGATTTGTGTATGGACCTCTGCCTGTTTGACTGCCTGGTTTTCGGTACAGTGCGTTTACGTACTCCTGAATTTATATTTTAATAAACATTGTTGTCTTTCACGACTGTTTGGCAGTATCGTTACAGTTGGTTGTAATAGGAACTAATTTTCTTTGTATTTAGCAAATTTTGACAACACTGCACCTCTTTTGTCAGTAGTCATTTTCTGCAAAGAAATGCGCTGTATACAATATCTTTATGTAGTCTATGGTATAAAACAAAAAATGATATTGCCCAAACACATACATATAAATAGTAAAACCAGAGAGCACATTTTTGTGCATTTGTCTCCTAATTATTTCCAGAGCTCTGTTATAACTTCATGAAGTGTGTCATCCATTGTACAGTATGTATACTTAATCGAAGCACAATTAGAAATGTTAATCTCTCATGGCCACATAATGGAATTTCATGAGTTTAATTTATTCAACAGGACACACAGATGTAATTGCATGAATTGTGAAAATCGTATGTCATGTCTCAGCAATGCAGTTATGATAGTACAAGAGAAAATGCAATATAAAAAAATGTAAGCATTAAGCTACAGTGGGGAGAACAATTATTTGATATAATGCAGATTTTGCAGGTTTTCCTATTTACAAAGCATGTAAATGTCTGTTATTTCCATCATAGATACACTTCGACTGTGAGAGACGGAATATAAAACAAAAATCCAGAAAATCACATTGTATGATTTTTAAATAATTCATATGCATTTTATTAAAGCTAATTCACTAAGATATGGATTGTTGTACAAACTCCACTGCCTTTCATATACCAAGATTTTATAATACTTTCTACAGTATCGGCCAGTTACAATTAAAGAGTGCAATACGTTAAAGAGCTCATTATGCTTATTTTCAGGTTCATACTTGTATTTAGCGGTTGTACAAGAATAGGTTTACATGGTTTAATTTTCAAAAAAACACTTTTGTTGTACTACACATTGCTGCAGCTCCCCTTTTCACCCAGTTTAAGTAATGTTTGTATCGAGACGACACTTAACTGTGACCGTAACAGAAGCTGGTATAGGTTACTTAAATACACATCCACACAACAGCAATATTTCACATCTTGAAATACAAAACCCATCATCATATTTAAAAAAAAATGGTCTGTTAAAAAAATTAGCTAAATAATTTCACATCGGGTATAGCAGTAGCTTTATAAATTCTGTGACAAACGTGTGTTAAGGATTGACTACAATGAAGCTGTTTGGAGCAGTTTTTGAACCATGTTTTCTGTTGGAGATGGAAAATCCCTTTGGGGTGCACTTCGGGTTTTTTCACTTTTTAAACCTATTACATGCACAAAAAATATATAAAACAATTACAGAATGGGAAAATACCAAAAAGCATAATATGAGCACTTTCAAATGGAACTGATAGCATTTTGTCTGTTTTAAAAAGTAAAAAATGCTGTAATCCTACTTTAAATTATGAGTTAATGAAATGTATAGAATGATAATATAAATTGAAATACCATTTTTTATTGAGTGGATACATTGTAATAATTGATTATTCATGACCTTTTAGTCTTATCAGTTGATGCTGCCTCAAATTCTGTTGGTCCAGAAGTTTGTGCAGCAGTGTTTACTTGCATTCATTTTATGTTGACGCTGCGTCATGGCAAAAATATGAATGCCACAGCAAGAACATAAATGTAAAGGTTCATTACTATGACTTTTGACTATTAGTAGAAATTAAATGAGTGTTAACGGGGGGGGGGGGGGGGGTGCTTTTCGCCTAGGGTGCCAAGACACCTGGCACCAGCCCTTCATATTGTTAAAAGAAAGTTTCATTACAGATGGAATTTCTGTTATTTTACAGAAAGTCCATATTTATTTTAACAGATAACGTCTAAGGTTTCCATGCTTCAAAGAATGTCTTGTTTCCAGATCCCAGTGTTCCCATAAGTTGGTACAATATGTATGTGCATTGGTTGCGTTCGTATGATGTGTGTGTGCATGGGTTGTGTTGGTATGATGTATGTGTTAGTTGCCTTGAAGCTGAGAAATGCTTTGAGAGGGGCTATAGATGTCTGAATGTCTGAAGTGCTGTTGCCGTGGTCACATAAGAGACCACTGCTCCCTGACTCCACATGTCTTCAGACATACTAGTGATGCACAGATGGCTCAGTGGTTAGGGAGTCAGACTTGTAGTTAGAAAGTTGCCAGTTTGATTCCCAACTGTGCCAAATGTTGTTGTATCCTTGGGCAATGCATTTTACTTGCTCCAGGGTAATGTCCCTGTATTTACTATAGTTGATCGACTGACATTTTCCGTTCAAATAAATATAGACTTTTTGTAAAATAATGGAAACTGCCTGTATTTAAAAAAAAAATGTAACCTGTAGGAATGTATTATTATGTTTAAGCTGCCTATACTAATAAAACTACAGTTTTTTCAAGCTGTAAATTTACGGACAGTTTCTGTTAAAATATTACAGTGACTTTATATTAATGGAAATTCTGTCTGTAATGAAATGCCTGCACTTTAAAAAAAAAATCCTTTCATCCACACACCTACCAACCATCTTTGTATATACTCATTGGCCACTTAATTAGGTACATCTCTTCAACAGCTCTTTATTGCAAATATATAACCCCCTGGCAGCAAGTCAATGCAATTAGGCATGTAGACATGGTCAAGATGAAATAATGAAGTCCAAACCATGCATCAGAATGGAGACAAAAGGTGATTGATGTAACTTTGAACTTGGCATGGTTGTTGGTGCCAGACAGGCTGTTATGTGTTTTTCAGAATATGCTGGTCTATTGGGATTTTCCCGCACGGCCATTGCTAGAATTTATATATCATGGTCCAAAAAAGAAAAATTATCCTGTGAGCCTCAGTTCCCTTGGCAAAAATGCCTTGTTGATGGCAGAGGTCAGAGGAGAATGGCCAGACTGGTTTAAAATCATAGAAAATAACAATAACTTTGTACAAAATGACCACTTGTTAAAACCCATATTTGCAGAAGAGCATCTCTGAACACACAACATGTCACAGATGTGCTACAACAGCAGAATACCACACTGAGTGTCAGCTGAGAACAGTAAACTGAGGCTACAATTTGCATTGACCCACCAAAATTGGACATTAGCATATTGAAAATAACGTTTCCTGGTCTGAGAGTCTTAATTTTTGCTGATAGAATCAGCTGGTAGGGTCAGAATTTGCCCTAAACATCATGAAAGCATGGATCCATGCTGCATTGTATCAACAGTTCAGGCTGGTGGTGGTGTAATAGTATATGAAATATTTTCTTGGCACACTGTTGGCCCTTTAGTAACAATTGAGCATTGCTGAAATGACTCAGCCTACCTGACCATAGGCTTACCGTACTTAAATTGCCTCCACAGTCACCAGATATCAATCCAACGGAGCATTTGCATCATGCAAATAAATCTGAAAAATGTGAAATAAATTTGCAATGCAATAATCTCAATATGGACCAAAATCTCTAATGAATGTTTCCAGCACTGTTGAATCTATGCCATGAAGAATTCAGGCATTCCTGAAGGCAAAATGAGGTTCAACCCAGTACTAGCCAAGTACACCTAATAAAGTGGCTGGTGAGTGTATATAATAAAACTCAATAGATGTACATGTGCAGTTATACGTCAGTTACTTTAAAAAAAAACAATTGACCAATAGGATTCTGGCCATAGTTACTAGAATCCCAGACAGTTTGGTTTGTATTCTGCAACATTCTTCTTGCGTCCAACCCACCATTTTTCTATATTTCCGCTTTGCGACTTTATTCCACTGCAGAGTTTGTTTTTAAGATTATCAGTGACTGACTGAATAATGTTTGCTGTGCATTTGTTAATACAACTGGAAACAGACAGCATATTCATTTACATTCCCTTCTGAGACACACCCCAGTCCATGTGATCAAAATATTATGAGTGTGACAGCTGTTCCATTTCTGAATAATGTTATAGTAAATCCCGAACCAACCCCTACGTACTACCCCCTCACTCTGAGGGCCCTCCGTGGTCAGGTGTTGATGATGAACAAAACTCTGAGGGTGACTTCCCCGAGGTTGGCTAGGGTTTTGGTAAATACATTGTTGGCTAGGGTTTTGGTAAATACATCAACTTCATGGTCCATTGTTAAGCTATAGAACTAAATTGATTTCTTATTTTCGAGTCCCTCCTTTCATCTTTTAATATTAAATTACCATATATTTATTTTCAACAAATTTAATTTTGTGTTAAACAAACGCACATCATTTCACTGGGCATGCCTATCCATTTTGTCTGAAATTTACCTGGTGCATAATGGGAGTCTGTTTCTTTAGCCACTTGTTAGTGGCATCTGCATCAGTGAAATCTCTCTTGAAGTGGTTATCGGAGGGTCTAATTAGTTACTACACCTTAGGTAATTTTTGCTCCCTCAGCTTTTTGGACAGTTGTGCAAATGGTGGAGGCACATATGAACGAGCAATTTGATGGCTGAGTGTGGAATGGAGTGTGTAAGGGTTTGTTTGGGAATCAGCATTATAGACACTAACTTTTTATAATCTTTGCTAGTAAGTCGGATCAAGTAGTCTGATCCGATTGGCGGGCACAGGATAGCCTTTTAGTCATTTTGAAAATGTTGGATAGCCATCAACAAAAAAATGTTTTGCCACCACAATTCTCCAGAAAAGTTGCTAGTGACATCGCTGGCAAACTTTTTGAAACTACATCTAGATTCAGGGAAGGTGTTTGTTTGACTTTGTAATGATACAACTCAGCAGATCCCTGCTGCTGCAACCTGAGACAGGATGGTCAAATACTTCATTGAATAATTAAATACATTCCGAGGACAATTCCGTACTCTGAGTGGACCATAGTGCTGTAGCCCAATCCAGGGCTTTACCGGTCAACAAAAACACAACAATATCAATATTGTACTTCTCTGATTGAAACTGGGCAGGGTGGTGATTGATGTAAAGCAAACACTGTATGAGAAATATTTTGCATCTGCCCGAAAAGCCATCGTATTGATTTGAAAATGGGTGGTGTTGGAGACAGAGATACCTGGGCTCCTGATAGTTGCGGCGTAATCGCTTATTGACGGAGCAAACAGCGTAGTTCATCAATCCGTTCCTCCTGTTGAGGCAGTTGAATATTCCGCTCCACAGGATCCATCGTAGTAAACGGTGAGGTATTCTTTAATAATACGACTCAGACAGGAATATAAAGCGTAATTATAATTCTGAATAGTTTGTAATCCAAAACAACAGAGGTCAGGCAAAAACAGGTTGGTACACCCCCATAGGTACTAAGGTACAAAATCAGAAACAGGGGTAGTCAGGAGACAGGCAGGGTTTCGGTTCACAGGTATCCACTGGCAAATGTACTGTACAGAAGGGCGAATCCAAAAAGAAATAGTACTCAGGAAGAAATAAGGCAGACCGATATACAGAAACAGACTTTAGAAATAATTGCTCAGTATGTTGCACAAAAACAAACAATATCTCACGCTGAACCCTACAAACAAACAAGACTAAATACTACACAGACAGTAAGACGTGTTAAAATGCAGGAGATTGGGATCTGGGCTGAGGGATGTGTTCATGTGTGCTGGAATGTTGTGAGGGTGTCTGGAGATGGGACCTGGGCATTAGTGGAGCTGTGGCGCGAGGACCTTACATTCTACCTGATCTTTCTTTGTCCCTACCCTGAATCAAGTTGATTGGAGAATAAAACATCCATAGTGAGTTCGAGAATAAAATGTATTGCATTATTCTGTTAAACACGTAGCTAAATAACAAGTGTTGAAATACCTGCCGAGCTGGATGATTTCAACTTTGATCAAGTGTTATTGAATCGTAATATACAATCATACATGTTTGAGCTGGAATAGAGTGAGGAAGAAATATGGAAACGGCTGGAACTTTATTGGTCAAGCCCTCCCTACAGAGACAGAAACTGTGTTGTTGTAAAGAGTGAACCCTGGTTACATTTTTGTTTTCAACCATATCCAGCCAATGATTACATCTGATCATCAGATCATTCGAGTTTCAAAGCTCACATAGGCCAAGGTGTTTAGGAAACTATTCATTATTTTGAAAATCAACTTGAAAATCTATCCAGCACAAGTAAGGACCTTATTAGAATTATCTACATTAAATTTGTTTGTGTATATAATTGGATATGGAAAATAAAAATATAATGGCTCACAGAATATTGCTCAATCTGTACCATTTAGAGCTAGGTAGGTTGTATTACTCATGATTGACTTGGTGAGAAGTTTTTAATGATTTTACCGTTACTGATATGGTGAAAAGGCAAACACTACATCAGATGTCACTTGAATCTACTTTAGGAGAAGCCATGCATTATCATGGGGGGAATGCGGGAGCTTGCCTCGTGTAGCATTGGTTGTAGCCAATTAGCACACAGCTTCTATGTGTTTGTTTATACACTGTGACATAAAATTACAAATAATGGGTCAGGGAATATTGTTCAATCTGTGCCATGTAGAGCTGGGTAGGTTGTATGACTCTCAATTTACTTGATGCAAATGATTGCAGATGTAATGAATACTCCAAGGTATGAAAAAACACTTTATTATAAACAGGTATGTATAGGTCCAAAAAACAGAGGCACAGAGGATAATCCAAGACAGAAGAATTATACCAAAGCAGGGGTCAGGCCAGAATATCAATAACAGATATAAGCAAAGGTACAAGGGAATAATCTAAGGCAGAATCATAAACAAACAAAGCAAATGTCAGACTGTAACAGCAATGAATGAGTATAAGGCTCAGTATGAAATAAACAGTACTTACAATACCTCGCAAAGAGGCAATGGTGAGTGTGTGTCTTATATACTGACTGGGTGAGAGCAGGTGAATAGTATTTGGGTGATTGAGTCCGGGTTATGGGAAATGTAGTGCTGATCAGTCCAGGAAGGGGAAGAGGAAGAGGGAAACGTTACAGCAGATTTTACTGTGTTACGGTAAAATGGCTAAGTAGGCCAAAAGATTCTTATGCTCCGGAAGTTATGTACTAGGGGGTGGGCAGTGAGTTTGCTTTGATTCCTGAACACCTGTGCCATGCCCTAACCATGCCTGTTTGATCAGTACATTGTGATTTATTGTTTGTATTCTGCGACATACTGAGCCTGTTTCCTTAATTCCTGTTCATAGCCATATCGACCTATCTTCTCCCTGTTTACTACGTTGTTGGATTTGCCCTTCGGTACTTTTGCCTATTCTGAATCCTGTGTTTTTGACGTGGCCTGCCCTTTTGAAATTGTTTTTCAGATCCTGGTTTTGTACATGTTTTGCTTCTCCCGTGTTTGACCTCTGCCTGTCTGACAACAATTTTGTATTCTGGTATACGCATCTATTAAAAGAAAAACACATTGTGTGTTATTCGATCTCCTCTGTCTAAGTTGCGTTCATTACAACACTAAAGTTTTTAATCATGATGTATACTCCACCTCCTCTCTAAACGTGGATTTCTGTGTAGTATGATCTTTAGACATTTCCACAATTTGCAAGTGCACATTATAAATTCATGTTTTTAGCAGTCCAAATAGCTAGCTAGCTTGCTATGTAGATTTTTATTCTAGATGTATGCTGTCCATTTTAATATTTATTTGCCAAATATCTCAGAAACAGAACACTGACCAAAACTTCATGAATACATCATGTTAGTGGAAAGTACAGTACCAAAATGCAAAAAAATACCTTTCATTTCATAGTAAGTAAATACATGCCCTGGCAACAACTCTCATGTTATTAAGCTAAATGCCAGGGTTGGTTCCTGTCCAGTTTGACTCAGTCCCAAGCAAAAGTACAGCTGAGACAATACAGGCACCTTTGTGGGCACAACACACATTAGTGAAGCACTGATGCCTCTCTCAGCTGAGCACCAGCCATGTGAAAGCAGTGTGGAGTGCCTCAGTATAAGTCCCAAAACAGAACATATCCAACCATTTGTTTGTGCCTGCTTATGCAATCCTCTAATACCTCCCTGTCTTTCTAAATTTTTATGTAGACATCCTACTAACATATCAAACAGCCACAGTATAGAGGGAGAATGACAATAGGGAGAAAAATATAACAGATAAAGCCGGAAATTATATTATCTATCCCACATATAAAATAAGAGAGTTCACAGGTTCAGAAAACATACACATTTTTCAGTTGCAGTGTACAGCCGAAGCAAGTGCACAAAGGATATACTTATATAGCATAATGTGCTCTCACAGTGGCACGGACACTAACAGCTAACATACAATTACAGAGCGTACGCATAAACGTCCAAACTTCAATCACTCATTGAAGCGAGTGCACAACGGATATACTTATCTTAATGTGCTCTCACAGTGCCACGGACACTGACAGCTAACATATAACTACAGAGCGTACGCATTAACTTCCAAACTTCAGCAACTAATTTTTCACAACTTACATTTAGGTATCAGCTCCCGGACAGCCTTCTCACACAACCTAACAATCTAATAATGACCGACACCTCTCTCTAGTTTGGCCACCTTTTAAACTGAGCAAACTAACTGGCTAGTAGAACACGGCTGAATGTAATCAATAATCATCAGATCTACAAGATACCAGCCTAACCTAACCTAAACCCTATCCTTAGAAATGGCCAAACCAGAGAGAGATGTCACAAGCACTTAAAGGGACAGTAACAGAAACAAAGAACTACATGCAATGCACTGAAACACAAACTAAACAGAATGCACTGCTCAAAAAAATAAAGGGAACACTTAAACAACACAATGTAACTCCAAGTCACACTTATGTGTAATCCCACTGTCCACTCAGGAAGCAACACTGATTGACTATCAATTTCACATGCTGTTGTGCAAATGGAACAGACAACAGGTGGAAATGATAGGCAATTAGCAAGACACCTAGCAAGATTACTATCTGTGCGCCATAGAGGATGGTCGCACGGACAATGGCTCTGTTCACTCTATGCAGGTTTTGGCTTATTACTGTCTTTTTAGTTTTTATTTCTGCACGTTCTGCTCTGTCGCTCATACAATATGATCGACTAGCACTTTTGGACATAAGTAATTCACTGGATACAGACTTTTTTTCCACTTACCGGAGCGATTGCTGCGACTCCACTATCAAGATAAGATACTGCAATCCACCGTTACCAAGCATTTTACTTGCAAATGTACAATCACTTGACAATAAAATGGACAAACTTCATGCTCGGATTATCTTCCAGCGGGACATTTCAAACTGCTGCGTGCTAGCGTTCACAGAGACCTGGCTGGATCCTACCATCCCGGACACAGCTGTTACGCCAGCTGGTTTCTCCATCTTCCGGCAGGACAGAACCTCAGAGTCAGGTAAACAAAGAGGCGGAGGGGTTTGCATTATGGATAACTCTCGTTGGGGTTCGGATGCCACAGTTATTTCAACACACTGCTCACCGGACCTGGAGCTACTAACTGTAAACTTACGCCCCTTCTATCTCCCCCGGGAGTTTACGTCCGCTATAATCACAGCAGTCTACATCCCTCCGCAGGCGGATAAGGTGCGCGCGCTTGAGGGAATATATGGAATAAGTGGCCTAGAGGACGCTCATCCTGAGTCTGTTTTTATTGTTGTGGAGACTTTAACAGGACAAACATGAAAAAAATGCTGCCCAAATATTACCAGCACATTTCTTTTCACACTCGGGGTGATCAGACACTTGACCATTGTTATTCAACGATCCGTAACAGCTTCAAACCCATCCCCCGCCATGCCTTTGGAAAGGCAGATCACATCTCCGTTCTTCTTCTCCCTACCTACAGACAACGTCTTAAACAGAAAAAAATGTTTTTTCGATCAGTCCAAAAATGGAGTGAACAATCCATCACTACTCTCCAAGACTGCTTTGAAACCACAGACTGGGAGATGTTCCGTTTTGCAGCTGGTGACAACATTGATGAATACACTGACTCTGTCTCAGCGTTCATCACCAAGTGCATAGATGATGTCGTTCCACGGGTGAATGTTAAGACCTTCCCCAACCAAAAGCCCTGGGTTAACGGCAATGTCTGTGCCAAGCTTGTAGCACAGTCCTCTGCCTATAACTCTGGGGACCTGGAGGCTCTGAGGAGGGCCAGATATGACCTACGGAAGGCCATCAGAGATGCTAAAAGAGACTCCAGGGACAAATTGGAGTCCAATTACAACAGCTCCGACCCCAGGCGCATGTGGTGTGGACTGCGGCAGATAACGGAGTACAAAGGCAGAAATAGCTGTGACACCCATCCCCCCGCCTCGCTCCCCGACAAGCTCAACACCTTCTTCGCACAGTTTGAGGCGGCCAACATCACTCCTGAAAAGCTGGCTGAGAACCCAGACGACTGCACTCTGTCCCTGGATGTGGCTGACGTAAGGAGAGCTTTCAAAAGAGTGAACCCGCAGAAGTCTCCAGGGCCAGATGGTATTCCAGGCCGTGTTCTAAGAGGATGCACCGACCAGCTAACGGAGGTATTCACCTCAATTTTCAACCTCTCCCTAACCCAGTCTACAGTTCCCTCCTGCTTCAAGCAGGCCACCATTATCCCGGTTCCAAAAAAACCTCATCATCTGCCTAAATGACTACCGCCCAGTAGCACTGACCTCAATCATCATGAAGTGCTTTGAGCGGCTGGTCAAAACCCATATCTGCGCCGCCCTTCCAGACACCTTGGACCCCCTACAATTTGCATACCGCCCCAACAGAGCTACAGACGATGCAATCACACTCAGGGCTGCGTACTCAGTCCCCTCTTGTACGCTGTGTTCACTTATGATTGTGTTGCCACACGCAGTTCTAACATCATCATAAAGTTTGCTGATTTCACAACCATCATAGGTCTCATGTCCAACAACGATGAGACTGCTTACAGAGGGGAGGTAAGAGCCTTGGCTACCTGGTGCCAGAGCAACAACCTCTCTCTCAACACCAGCAAGACAAAAGAGATGATAGTGGACTTTAGGAAGCAGCAGAGGGAGGGTCCTGCCCCCATACACATCGATGGAGCTGAAGTCAAGAGAGTTTCAGAGTTCAAGTTCCTCTGGGTGTTCATCAGTGACAACCTCACATGGTCCAGACAGACAATGTCGACAACAAAGACTGCCCAAAAGCGCCTATACTTCCTGAGGAGACTCAAGAAGTTTGGCATGTCTGTCAGGATTTTAACTAACTTCTACAGGTGCACCATTGAGAGCATCCTCTCAGGCTGCATTAAAGCCTGGTACGGCAGCTGCTCCGCTACTGATCGTAAGGCCCTTCAGAGGGTGGTGAAGTCAGCGGAGCGCATCATAGGCTGCTCCCTCCCCTCCGTGCAAGGCATCTACCAGAAGCGATTCATTCGGAAAACTAAGAACATTTTAAAAGACCACAACCATCTAGGCCGTGAACTTTCTCGCTGCTGCCGTCTGGTAGATGTTACCGGAGCATCAAGACATGGACTACCAGACTTAAAAACAGTTTCTTCCCCCAAGCCATTTGGCTGCTCAACATGGAACACTGACACTGATCACAAATCATCTGTTGAGCACTAACATTCTCTGGTCACTTTATGCTCTCTACATCTGATGTAGAGGAATTCAAATGGACCTTGTAAGGCAATTTTCCATGCCATTCATAATATTT
>JACXGM010022944.1:0-16450 GCA_016801145.1 Umbra pygmaea | reverse complement strand
GGCAATATAACAGAAACTGAAACCGGGGCACCGGTTTGACCATTACTCTCCCCCCTACCCTGCACACACACTCAGACAGAACCAACAGCTATAGGCACTTTTAGGTGCAATCCAACTCTAGACACTTAAACATACATGAATAAACACAGCACAGATACTGTATATGTAAGAGTGTGTGCGTGTGTGTGCATGTGTGTGCGTGTGTGCATGTGCGTGCATGTGTATGTGTGTGCATATGTGTGCATGTGCGCATGCATCTTACAGATGTGTGCAGACTTGCTCACTCAACAACCAATTTTTTGTTTGGCATATAAATGTCTTCGAATTTGTACATAAGATATATAGATGATTGGAGTTGGGCAATTGTGAAACAATCTGTGAACACAGCCAGGTGTGGATAGATGCACAGGCTTGCGTAAGCTGCAGCCTAGGGTGTGCAGGGGCCCCAGATTGGCCACCTATTTTCTTTTATTATTTTAAATTTACTTCACTGCGAACCAAAGAAAACCTAATTGGCCCATATGAAACATAAAAACAAAACTAAACAGGTGATTGGATAGATGCGACTTTTGGGTCAAATCTGTCCAATCAGCTGCTGGTCAAATCATGTCAATAATTTTCATTTACGTCACTGCTATTGCTTGATGGCATAGTGCCAAATTGACCGAAAGTATGGTACAAAAGTTAAAAGAACAACGTGACCAATATATCCTGAAATTCTTAAATTGACTGGATACGTCAAGGCTGCTGACTCTTCATCAAGGCGAAGACAAGATCCACAGAGGGAAGACTTCCAGCTAGCATCGGCTAACATCGGTGTTGTGGTTGAAACACCTGCAGTAGGATCCTTAGCTGTTGCAGCAGCTAGCACATCATGTCATCTGTAATATTTGAAATGGGAATTTGAGGGAGTTACTCCACAATGACACGCATATTACACGTTCTATTTTTTTAAGACACCAGTCAAGATGACCGCCACAACCATCTCACTCAGATAGGAGGGAGTCTGAGACAGAGGGACCGAGTCAGACACTTCAGCCACCCGAAGCGTCATGCTGCAGACACAGTTCACCTGTTATAATAACAGTGTTATTATGTGCTGCTGCTGCTGCGTCTGCTGTGCTGCTGTATTTATCATGGCTTTGGTTTATACACAGTTTACTGTATTGCACAGTGGTTTCTGTCCCAGTAATGATGTTGTGATTTTGCCTCAGTAAAAGAGGGTGTTCTGCACTGATGCAAATGCTGTAGCCTACCTGTTGGTTTATAAAGCTAAAAGTGGTTAGCAGCTTGCAGTTGAACTGTGAATGCAGGGAATTCTGTTGCTTTGCTGGTTATAGTCACATATTACCTTTTTATTTGTTTTGCGGCTGTGGAGGCAGAGGGTAATATCTGGGATTCTTTTCACATACATCTCTGTTGATGTTAGTTCTGGTTGTGGTGCCGGTGTTTCTTGATCATTATTAAAGGGCTGCTTCTGGGCCTTATACTTGTTTCTATTTGTGTTTTGTTTGTAATGTTCAATTCCTCATTGTACTGATGCGGTGTGGTGGTAATTTTCCTAATGTGGTGGTCCACCGTTTGAAGGAATATAGAGGACACTAGTATTGGCTGTGTGTGCGTGCGTGCGTGTGTGTATAAGAGGCAGTTTGCATGAAAACTGCAGATTTGGAAGGCTATTCTGACAGCCTGCAAAGAAAATAATAATAATTTACAACACAGTGTAGGCCAGTTCATCTTATTTGCATGTAGACCATGTATGGCACTAAATTAATTTTTCCAGTAAATCATAATGATTAATCACACAAAGAGCAGCCTAGGGGCCCCCTGACCACAGCATATATAAAAATGTTTATACATTAAGAGTAAAGGGATAGCAATATGCCATGTGGACACAATAAAACAATAGGCAGGAACTGGTCAAGACCAAATTTCTGCAGGTCAAGGAATTTAAGAAACTACAGCTTAAGGGGTTATAAACTTAAAAAACTGAAGGACGATGAACAGACCACCATCTTGAATGTGGTGAAGGATCCACAAGGTGGAAAAAATAGGTAGAAAGATGACACCAGAGTTGGTAGCATTGGGGATGAAAGACCAACAAGGAAACAGGAGTGAGAAGGCAAAACGATGTTTGTTTTTTATTTCTCATGGGATTCATAATCAACTGTAGGTCACATAATAATAATTCGTTCAGCTTATATAGCGATTTTCAAGAACCCAAAGCGCTTTACACAGTGAGGGGGAAAGCCCACCTCATCCACCACCAATGTGTAGCACCCACCTGGGTGATGCACGGCAGCCATTTTGCGCCAGAACGCACACCATACATCAGCTATCAGGTGGAGAGATGAGTAGTTATTTATGCCAATTTAGAAGGAGAGGGATTATTAGGTGGCCGTGATTGAGGTGAGGCCTGGTTGGGAATTTGGCTATGACACCGGGGTTAACACCCCTACTCTTACGATAAGTGCCATGGGATTTTTTAATGACCACAGAGAGTCAGGGCACCCATTTAACGTTCCATCCGAAAGACGGCACCCTAAGCAGGGCAGATGTCCCAGTCACTGCCCTGGGGCATTGGGATTGATCTTTAGACCAGAGGGAAGAGTGCCCCCTACTGGCCCTCCAACACCACTTCCAGCAGCACTGGTCTCCCATCCAGGGACTAACCAGGCCCAAACCTGCTTAGCTTTAGAAGCAAACCAGCAGGGCAATACCAGGCTATATGCTGCTGGCATACCAGGAACCTTCATCAGAATGGCACAATCATAAAACAAAGCATGGCAACAAAGAAAATTATGAAATGCCCCCTGTTCATAAGTCTGCATACCCTCAGTTCTCAATACAGTGTATTGCCCCCTTTAGTATCAATGACAGTGTGCAGTTGTTTGTGACAGTTGTCTATGAAGCCCGGAATTCTTGGAGGTGGTATAGCTGCCCATTTGTCTTGGCAAAACGCCTCGAAGTCACGCAGTCTTTGGTCGTCTTGCATGAACATTTGAGATCTTCCCCAGAGTGGCTCGATGAAATTAATGTCATGAGACTGTGATGGCCACTGCAGAATCTTCACCTTTTCTGCTGTAACCACTGGAGGGTCATTGTCATGCTGAAAAGTCCAAGAGCATGCCATGCAGCGCTTTCGTGCAAAAGAATGTGAATTGTCTGCCAGTGTTGTCCGATAACATGCTGCATTCATCTTGCCCTCAATTTTCACAAGGTTCCCTGTGTCTTTAGAGCTCACACCCACCAAAACATCAGTGCGTGACCACCATGCTTCACAGTGGGGATGGTAGTGTTTTTACTATAGGCCTTGATTCCCCCTCTCATAACATAGCGCTTATGCTTTATGGTAAAACTTTATTTTGGTCTCGTTACACCAAATTACAATGTGCCGGAAGCTGTGAGGCGTGTCAAATTGTTGTTGGGCATATTGTAACCAAGGCTTCTTTCTGGCAACTTGACCATGCAGCTCGTTTTTGTTCAATTGACCTTGGCTTGGTATCAAGAGACCCCCAAATCTTTCACTTCTTAATAAGTGATTGAACAGTACTGACTGGCATTTGCAAGGCTCTGGATATCTTTTTTTTTTCCAACTTTATGCAGTTCCAGTACGTTATTATGCAGGTCTTTTGACAGTTCTTTTCTGCTCCCCATGGCTCAGTATCTAGCCTGCTCAGTGCATCCATGTGAGAGATAACAAACTCATTGACTATTTATACACAGACACTAATTGCAATTTAAAATGCCACAGGTGTGGAAAATTAACCTTTAATTGACATTTTAACCAGTGTGTCTCCTTGTGTGTCTATAACAAGGCCAAACATTCAAGGGTATTTAAACTTTTGATCAGGGCTATTTGGGTGATTTCTGTTATCAATATGGTTTACAAAGGTGGCAAACAACTGTGTGATAATTAATGGCAGCATATGAGCACTATGATTACATAACAGTCAGATTTTTTGCATGAATAGTCATTGTCAATATCAATGCCAAAATGTTACAATTTCTGCCAGGGTATGCAAACTTAAGAGCACAAGTGTATGTTAAGTATGCAACATTATTTAGGTTTGTGCTGATAATTCGGTTCTCCTGCAGAAAAACCTGTCATTTTGCAATGTGTAATAAAGTCTTGCTCAACTCCACAAATCTCCCGACATCTAATTTTTTGGTGGAAGGATTTTCCACGACAACATCTCTCTTATCTAAACATCACACATTCCTAAACTCTGCCCAGTTACAGCTGTATTGTTTCACCAGTGTTTACTCAGACTAAAATGTATGCATTCCTTTTCTTCCTCTGGTCAGTAAGTACTTCACTATTTGTTTAGACATGCCTCTACCCAAATGACTATCCTTACTTATACTTAGGTTAACAATATAACATAAAAATATAAATTTCATCAACAACACCAGGTGGGGTGAGACATTCTGGGTAAATTGCAGGGGATTTACGACATGCAGGCCGGAGGACCACGCCCACCCTGGACAGTGGAGGATCTCTCCACTTCCATGACAAACCTGGCACAAAGCAAGGCTCACATGCAAGGAGAAAGGCCAACCAACACTGACTGACATCTACCAGAGCCATAGAGAGAGAAGAGTTGTGACACTCCCATTGGACTCTGTTGAATGCTTTTGCCGCCAACTTCCGGGGTACGCAGCATCGAAAAGTTCAGCAAATCAACAGGTATTTCCAATCTGTTTTCTCTATCTCTCTGACATTTACCATCTAGGCAATGTTACGGTGCAATACTACCCGAGGTCAGTGGCCTCAACAAAATCAGGGAAAAGACAGTTTTGATGTGGAAGTGTACATCATTATTCAGTTGATTAATATTTTGATGAATACATCTCTCCAATGGATTTGCATTTTAAGTACAGTACTACATGCGTAGAGGTGGGTGTGTCTGACCTGTCTCTGGTCCATTCTCTCTATAGTGGCATTAGCCCCGTATGCGTAGCAGGACTCTACAGTGTAGTCAGAGCTGATCCCCAGCACAGAGCACGAGTCCCCACATGACCCATCAGCCACCACAATCACACGTGGCCAATCAGAACCCGGGATCCTCTGCAGGTAGTCCTCTGTAAACTGTTGAACAGCAAGAACAGAGCAAGAAAAACAATGAGAGTGGTACTGAGAGACAAACAATTAGACACATAGGAAGCATACATTATTTAAAATCTACACACCACCCAACTTACTTTTCCTGTCTGTGTCTCTTTGTGCTTACCCCAGACCGACGTGACCTCAGCATTATGAAAGTCAGAAACGCATTAGAAAACTCAGCTTCCACTTTGGAGCAAGTGCCGGCAAAAGGCTCTGTGATATTTTAGCAAATATGGCTTAACCTACAAAATACAGTATGCATTGAAAAAAGCTGAAAAAAATAAAAATAAGACATTTAATTATATACTCAAATTAAAAGAATTAAACTCATTTTGTTTAGTTTTTTTGTTTTTGTGAATTTTTCTCCCCTCCCAATTCCCTCTAATCCTGCCTTGTCGGCAGCTCCGCAAATCCCTGCACAGATCTGTGGGATGGCTATGGTTAAGGGCACGCACATGGATAATCCAACCACATTTCGCTCTAGCCGTCGATTCTTTTCACACTGCGAGTCCATAACAGAAGCCTTTAGTCGGGATGATTACGTTCACCAACTATACTTCCGCGATTGAAACCACAGGCGCCCGATCTGGACACAAGGAGTCGCTGGAGAGCGATGTGGCAGGATAGATAATCAAATTTATCGACACTTTTTGACAGGCAAAATGGCAACCAGCAGAAACACAAACTGCTAAGGTGAGTTGTACAAAACCTTTCTTTTTAGTAAACTCTGTCTACACATACAATGTTCTCAATGCTCGAGTTCATGTGTAAAGCACCTGGTGATACTTCAAGCGAAGTTTCATGTTGTGTCGAGCCTTCTTAGTTTTTAAAAATAGCGATTTTGATGCTAACATATTAGTACCCCTATCACTCCTGTTCAAAAGGCGATTTGACCGAATCCAAAAATAGGGAAAATCTTAGAAGTGGCGTTTCCGTCCATGTTATGATTTTAAATGAAAGTTTGACTCGGGTACATTAAAAAAACTCCTTAGGTTGCATTTTGGTGAGAGTTACGCTTTAAGGCGGCAGGCATGTTTTGCTTAGGTGGCCACCTTAGCTACAAAGTGCTGCGGGAAACCCTGAACTTAAAACATTCTACTCTACAGTACCTCACAAAAGTGAGTACACTCCTCACATTTTATAAGTATTTGATTATAACTTTTCATGTGACAACACTGAAGAAATGACACTTTGCTGCATTGTAAAGTAGTGAGTGCACAGCTTGTATAACAGTGTAAATTTGCTGTCCCCTCAAAATAACTCAACACAGCTGTTAAGATCTAAACCGCTGGCAACAAAAGTGAGTACACCCCTATGTGAAAATGGGTGTCCAAATTGGGCCCAAAGTGTCAATATTTTGTGTGACCAACAATATTTTCCATTACTGCCTTTTAACCCTCTTGGGCATGGAGTTCACCAGAGATTCACAGTTTGCCACTGGAGTCCTCTTCCACTCCTCGATTACGACATCACCGAGCTGGTGGATGTTAGAGACCTTGCGCTCCTCCACCTACCTTTTGAGGATGCCTCACAGATAGTCAATAGTGTTTAGGTAAGGAGACATGCTTGGCCAGTCCATCACCTTTACCCTTTAGCAAGGCAGTGGTCTTCTTGGAGGTGTGTTTGTGGTCGTTATCATGTCAGAATACTGCCCTGCGGCCCAGTCTCCAAAGGGAGGGGATCATGCTCTGCTTCAGTATGTTACCATATGTTACAGACCTTCATGGTTCCCTCAATGGTAGCTCCCCAGTGCCGGCAGCACTCATACAGGCCCAGACCATGACACTTCCACCACCATGCTTGACTGTAGGCAAGACACACTTGTTTTTGTACTCCTCACCTGGTTGCCGCCACACATGCCTGACACCATCTGAACCAAATACGTTTATCTTGGTCTCTTCAGACATGGTTCCAGTAATCCATGTTCTTAGTCAGCTTGTCTTCAGCAAACTGTTTGGAGGCTTTCTTGTGCATCATCTTTAGAAGAGGCTTCCTTCTGGGACGACAGGCATGCAGACCAATTTGATGCAGTGTGTCGGCGTATGGTCTGAGCACTGACAGGTGCACTCAACTTCTTTTGTCGACCATGACAAGGCCTGTTCGGAGTAGAACCTGTACTGTTAAACCGCTGTATGGTCTTGGCCACCGTGCTGCAGCTCAGTTTCAGGGTCTTGGCAATATTATAACCTAGGCCATGTAGAGCAACAATTTTTTTTTCAGATCCTCAGAGAGTTCTTTGCCATGAGGTGCCATGTTGAACTTCCAGTGACCAGTATGAGGGAGTGTGAGAGCAATAACACAAAATTAAACACACCTGCTCCCCATTCACACCTGAGACCTTGTAACACTAACAAGTCACACAACACCAGGGATGGAAAATGGCTAATTGGGCCCAATTTGGACATTTTCACTTTTATTACCAGTGGTTTAGACCTTAATGGCTGTGTGTTGAGTTATTTTGAGGGGACAGCAAATTTACACTGTTATACAAGCTGTACACTCACTACTTTACATTGTAGCAAAGTGTAATTTCTTCAGTGTTGTCACAAGAAAAGTTATAATAAAATATTTACAAAAATGTGAGGAGTGTACTCACTTTTGTGAGATACTGTATATTCAAATTAACTGACTCAGCTGGATGTATTATGCAGCACTAATCAAGAAGCAGCATCAGAGTCGCTGCCTTGGGTAATGGAGAGTCTATCAAATATGTTTGTGCAAGGACAACTTGCATAACAGGTTGTTATGTCAGCTGATGGACACAGCTGTGGTAAATGTGACCATCAATTTGCCATTTTATAATACTGTAGTATAATCTCTACTGATGTAGACTGTCTGCAACACTGCTGTAAAAGTGTCATCTATGTGTATGAATTAATCTGAATCAGATCAAAATTACAATTGACTTCTACTCACAACAGTATTTCAGATGTAAGGTTCAGATATTGTTTCTGGTTTCTAGCATTCACTGAATAACGTATTTCAAGTAGAACTAGATTTATAATAAAGATTTAGATGAGACGTAAATTTTAAACAGCAGTTCACATGCCATCAGCAGGCAACTACAGGTGTTGCGGGGGGTGTATGTGTGAGTGGGTGTGTGTAAAAATGTCTAGTTCGCGCTAATACATTCACACAGAAAGCAATAAATTGGGATATTCACAAAGCCTATAAGTACATGTTCATATAGGTCTTATGTAATATGTGGCTTCGCTAAACACACTCCCTCAACCTGCTAGATTAAATGTTTTCAAATTAAAGGATGTGTTTTATATTATTTTAATAACGGAAGGAGATGTATACCTTGGTTCCCAGGTGAACCTTGATATCCACCTTCTGTCTCTTCTGCTCCAGCATGCTAAGCAGGTACTCCTGAAACACTCCTATCTTGGTGAAGAAGTGGTCATTGTGCCAGCAGCCCTCCATGTTATCAAAGTCGACCCCCAGTCCGAGCAAGAACTCCACGCTGTGTGGGTCTAGAGCTATCTGCTGTGGACGGCACAGCAGCGCCGTGCGGTAACGCTCATCCAGCAGCGTCAGCTTCAGCACCTTCCCTGAGCGAACAGCAACAAGCGCGGCAGTGAGCCCCACGGGACCCGAGCCCACTATAAGCACCGAGATCCTAGCCCGCCATTGCCTGATCCCGTCTAAGCTAACTTTAACCAACACGTAAACTACCACGGCCATCAGAGTGCTGAGTGCAGTGTCGTAGGCAAGAGCCCGGTACTGTTCGTCTGTGTCCTCGTTGTGGATAACTCCGGTGCTTTTCGTCTGCAGCCCGTCCATGCTGCCACTAGATAAGAGCATGAGTTGTTGGGGACAGAGAGACTATGCGCTGTCACGTTACTGTAACGCCTTGGCAATTGCTATACACACTAACCCATCCGCCTAACAAGATCAACTGCCACCAAAATAATATTCTTACCAATTCTCCGGTAAACAACGTAGCTGTCGGTTACTCATCTAAGGCACCATACCGTTGTGTGCAGAAAGTTTTATTAAGGTCCGATGTGTACAGAAGCAATATAAGGCAAAACGTCGGAGGAGCATATTAACTGAGTCAAAAACGTATTCTGTGTCTGCTGTCACTTAATCGTCCATCTCTGGTTGAAGAACTAAAGCAATGACGGTCACTGTGGACAAAATCACAAACGAGTTCTCTCTCTCTGCAATGACATGGCTGACTGCACAAGGCAATTCTGACTGGTCCTCTCAGGCAGAAATGTTTCTTTCAGAAAGGCTCTGTGTGGCATTTTCTCATCCTTTTCGTTTTACACAAGACACACAGATACATTAAAAACATACAGTCGTACTACTGGACCTATAGTACATAGACATCAATGTAGGCATATTGAAGGTATAACTCAATAAACAGCATCAATAGGATGTGTCTATTCATAAGCACAGTAATTGTAAACATAGCAGTTTGGAAGAGACCTTGACAGTCTTCACAATTCCCTGCTATGCTGACAGGTTCACAAACAAATATTTTTGCTTTCTGGACATGAATTTGTACTCTATTATTATTAACCTTTATTTATATGTCATATCATTAACCTTTATCTGTATATCCATTAAATGTACATGCATGATATGTTACTTAAAAACATAGTCTTGCTATTAGTAGCTCATGCATTGTCAGACAAATAAATATGCTCTCTTCTTCACATGTCATTTCAGATCAATAAAATGTGTAATTGTTATTCAGCCCACATCCCAGAAGCTTTTATCAGCATTGACTTACAGTCTGATGTCCTGCCCCACCTAAACCTGGCCATTAAAAAGAGCATTCAGTCTGATGTCCTGACACCATCTAGACCTGGCCATTAAAAAGAGCATTCAGTCTGATGTTCTGCCCCATCTTACCTGGCCATTAAAAAGAGCATCCAATCTGATGTTCTGCCCCATCTTAACCTGGCCATTAAAAAGATCATTCAGTCTAATGTCCTGACACCCCATACAGAAATCCAATATATGGCTATATGTGTATGTAACTTATATGTCTTATATCGGCATATATGGTGAAAACATCATCACATATATGTACATATATGTCGTAATATAAAAAATTTGCAGTTTTTATATATGTGACATACAGTACATTTCCACATTTAACATCCATATCTGCATTTACCTATGGTTTACAGAGTGTATAAGTGATGTAATGTATAATATCTGTCAAAGTACATTGACATGAGATTATGTAAATAATTAATATAGAAATACTGCTAACATTTGTTCTTGCCTTGTCTACAAATTTAAATTTAAAAAAGAATGAATGCTTATGTGTGAGATATTGATGTTATATACTTGCTGTATATGTGATGATAAGTAGGGGTATGACATGTCTGTCAAAGAAATTAAATAATCCGTATGGGACCATCTAGACCTGGCCTTTAAAAAGAGCATTCAGTCTGGTGTCCTGACACCATCTAGACCTGTCCATTAAAAAGAGCATTCAGTCTGATGTTCTGACCCAAACTGTTCTGACCCAAACCTGGCCGTTAAAATAGAGCATTCAGTCTGATGTTCTGACCCCATCTAGACCTGGCCGTTAAATAGAGTATCCAGTCTGATGTTCTGACCCCATCTAAACCTGGCCGTTAAATAGAGCATTCAGTCTGATGTTCTGACCCCATCTAGACCTGGCCATTAAAATGAACTCATTGGTTTTACTAATAATGATGAATAACAAAGGGATTCTAAATATATTTTCAATCCTCTATGTCTAGGTGTATGAGCATGTAACGTTTCTCAGTTCCTCTTCCCAGAGAACTACATCTTCCCCTTCCTAGTTTGCTCAGTATAAATACACAATAGAATACAGCATAACATCCTTCCCAGTAGCTAGAAATAACACGCCGGACTGACTCCTTTTTTCACACTCAAAATGACATCAAGTGCAACAGGCGTGGACAGTCACTACTACTGAGTTTAGGCAATAGCCTATTCGTGCTTTTTCAACTCGTTCACTTTGTTAGGTGGGGCTAACATGATTTTTGGAGTGGCTTTAGCCCAACCAAGCCATACACTGCCGCCGCCCCTGTGTATGAGGTTGCACACTATGAGGTCACAGTTCTGTTAGAGAAGCTTGCAGCACCTGTGCAATAGTTTACATATTTTTTAAAGATATGCTGACATTTTAACAAGATTTGTGGCATATTTTAAAGGGCTTGAAACCAAAATCGGTAATCAAACATTCATTCACTTTATCATACAATCACAGTAGAAGGACAGTTCTGATGAATGTACCTAAATTGGGGCCTGCATGGTGCAGTGGTCTAAAGTCGCTGACCAGGGTAGATGGGTAAGACGTCAAACACAATTACATCGACATGTCACTCTTGAGCTACTCCTTACCAATTCCATGTCAGAGGTGATGTGTTTAACTCGATTCAAATGAGTAATGTGATATAGATGTAATTGATCAAATGGCATTGTAATCATCACATGGCTTGGAAAATACAGAAATGTCAGTCAATATTTATTGTGCTTTCAAATTGACAATTTGAAATATATATTTAGTGTGTGTCTGTGTGGATGCACTTGCATTTGTTTTAGTGCATTATACTGTGAATGTATGTGTGGCCGCTAAGCCTTAGCAGGTAATTGGTTTCCGTCTCTGTCGAGGTGTCTGCCTGACAACATGCATCCTGCCTAGTGCCTGATCAAAAGACAAATAAGACACTAATTAAAGACGGGCAGGCAGGCAGACAGCCCGTAGAGCAGCCAGTTCTAGGAAAGTGTGACGTGATGAGCAGTAACCTAGGAACACTGAATGATGGGATAGAATATCCTGATTCTGTAATGACCAGAAATTAGATGTGCTTTCTTTGGCTCACTGGTCATCTCTCCTCTATTCAAAAAGGAACATTCACAGCTTGTAGGCTTGACAAAGAAGTGAATAATACACAAGCATGCTATGTTACATGAAACATGAGTCATTCACCTTGGTTTGCTGCAGTAGTTTAATTCTTTGAGAATAATATATAACAACCCATGTGCTAACGCTTCAAAATTATACTCTTTCAAACCACTTGCTTTTGTATCAATTTCTTGCTTGCATTCACACTGAAAAAAATGGAAAGTTGCGTTGTCAGATTTACTTAAAAATATTATGTGTGATTTCTCCTCACAAATGTACAAATGAGGTGAAACATAATATATTTGTGTAAATCAAACATAATATTTTTAAATAATTCTGACATTGCAAATTGTTGTCATGGTAACCTGAACCACTAGCTTTTTTCACATTCACATTAGAAGCTCCCCACTATTTAGCAAATATTATTTTTGATGCATATGTTCTAGTTGTGATATGATTTTATTCTTAATTTGACTACATTTATGAATTTCATATTGAGAAAATTCTAATGGTAAAATCTTTCAAATGGTATCACACATACATCTTCTTGCTCCAGGTCCAGAGCTACAGTTGTGCTCATAAATTTGCATACACTAGCAGAAATTGTGAAATTCTGCCATTAATTTTGACAATATGACTGTTCATGTAAAAAAACCTGACTGTTATGTAAACAAACGCACACTTGACGGGGCAGGGATCATTAAAATACAATTTCTAGCATTTATGGTGATCCTACTAAATTCTGGAATACGATAAGGTTTCATTCTAAACTATTAACTGACGAAATTGAAGTTTGTGGTGCCTTCAATCAACATTTTATTACAGCTGTCAATTTATGTAAAGTTGAAAATGGCAATGATATAAAGCCTCCAGAAAAGATTGATTATGTAGCTAGTGTTATGTCCCCCAGTATAAGTGTCCATGTATTTCTGTTCAGTGTGTCTATCGCCCACACGTGACAAAAATCTGTCTTTATTGCCAATCAACACTTATCAACAACTCCTCTTTTCCGTAATCCTGTTTACCTGGTTCCCGTCATCAACAGCTATCCCATAATTCCTTTCTGCAGTATATAATGTGCCATTCTGGGTTTGTCTTTCTCTCTGTTGGGTTTATGCGTGAGCTCTGGCTCGTTGTGTTTTTGGTCGGTATTCAATGTGTGGCATTGGCCACATTTAGCAAACTATTCAGAGTGTGTAATGTAGTTTAGTAAATGAGAGCTTTGTTTAGTTGGAGTGTGTTAGGCCTAATAGAGTGCTTGTGTTGTAATCATTCTTGTGTTTCCATCCATCCATCTTTGTCAACTTATCCGTGGTCGGGTTGCGTAGCCAGCAGCTCCAGCAGGGGACCCCAAACTTCCTTTTTCCGAGCCACATTAACCAGCTCTGACTGAGGTATCTCGAGGCGTTCCCAGGCCAGGTTGGATATATAATCCCACCACCTAGTCCTGGGTCTTCCCTGAGGCTTCCTCCCAGCTGGACGTGCCTGGAACACCTCCCTAGGGAGGCGCCCAGGGGGCATCCTTACCTAATGCCTGAACCACCTCAACTGGCACCTCTACTCTGAGCTCCTCACGGATGACTGAGCTTCTCACTGTAACTCTAAGGGAGACACCAGCCACCCTCCTGAGGAAACCCATTATAGCTGCTTGTATCTTGGATCTCATGCTTTTGGTCAGGACCCAGCCTTCATGACCATAGGTGAGGGTAGGAATGAAAACTGACTGGTAGATTGAGAGTTTTGCCTTCTGGCTCAGCTCTCTTTTCTTCACAACCGTGCGATAAATTTATTGTAATACTGCCCCCGCTACACCGTTTCTCTGATCAATCTTGCACTCCATTGTTCCCTCACTCGCAAACAAGACCCCAAGTTATTTAAACTCCTTCACTTGGGGTAAGAACTCATTCCATACATGTAGAAGGCACTCCATTGGTTTTCTGCTGAGAACCATGGCCTCAGATTTAGAGGTGCTGATCCTCATCCCAGCCGCTTCACACTCAGCTGCGAACTGATCCAGTGAGTGCTGAAAGTCACAGGCCCATACAGCCATCCCCAGCCCACCAAACTGCAAACCACCCCCACCCCAACCACGCCTCAATATCCTGTCCATAAATACTACAAACAGGATTGGTGACAGAGTGCAGCACTGGCGGAGGCCAACCCTCACCTGAAACGAGTCCGACTTACTCCCGAGAACCCGGACGCAGCTGTCGCTTTGGTCATACAGAGATTGGATGGCCCTAAGAAGGGACCCCCTCACCCCATACTCCTGTAGCACCTCCCACATTATCTCCCGGGGGACTCCAGATCCACAAAACACATGTAGACCGGATGGGCATACTCCCCCATCCTCCTCTAGCTCTGCCTCTAATATAGAGAGTGTATTAGTTGGATTCAGGAGTTCCTCAAAGTGCTCCTTCCACCGACCTATTACCTCCTCAATTGAGGTCAACAGAGTCCCATCCTTACTGTATACAGATTGGATGTTTCCCCGCTTCCCCGCTCCTGAGGTGGCGAACGGTTTTCCAAAAGCACCTTGGTGCCGACTGAAAGTCCTTCTCCATGTCTTCTCCAAATTTCTCCCACACCCGCTGCTATATCTCGTTCATGGCAGAGGCTGAAGCCCTTCGGGCCCATCGGTACCTTCCAACTGCCTCTGGAGTCCTCTGGGATAACATATCCCAGAAAGACTCCTTCTTCAGTCAGACAGCTTCCCTGACCATCACAGTGTTTATGGGTTACCATCCCTTGAGGCACCCAAGACCCTAAGCTCACAGCTTCCCACCGCAGTTTTAGCAATGGAAGTTTTGAACATTGTCGAGTCAGGTTCAATGCCCCCAGCCTCCACATGGATGCACGAAAAGCTCAGCCGGAGGCGTGGGTTGAAAGTCTGTCAGACTGGGGCCTCCTCCAGACGTTCCCAATATACCCGCACTACCCGTTTGTGCTCACCAGGTCTGTCCAGAGTCTTCCCCCACCGGCTGATCCAACTCACCACCAGAAGGTGATCGGTTGACAGCTCCGCCCCTCTCTTTACCCGAGTGTCCAAAACGTACAACCTCAGATCAGATGAAACAATTATGACATCAATCATTGTCCTTTGGCCTAGGGTTCTCTGGTACCAAGTACACTTAGAAGGATCCCTATGTTCAAACATGGTGTTCGTTATAGACAATTCATGACTAGCACAGAAGTCCAATAACAAACAACCACTCGGGTTTAGATCAGGGAGGCCGTTTTTCCAAATCACGCCTCTCCATGTGTCTCCATCATTACCCACATGCGGGTTGAAGTCCCCCAGCAGAACTATGGAATCCCCAACTGGAGCCACATGCAGGACTCCATTCAAGGTCTCCAAGAAGGCCGAATACTCCAACCTCCTGTTTGGTGCATATGCATAAACAACAGTCAGAGTTGTCCCCACCACAACACGCAGGCGCAGGGAGGTGACCCTCTCGTTTACTGGGGTAAACTCCAACGTAGCGGTGCTCAGCCAGGTTCTTGTGAGTATCCCCAATCCTGCCCAGCACCTCACACCCTGGGCAACTCGGGAGAAGAAAAGAGTCCAACCCCCATCCAGGAGTATGGCTCCAGAACCGAGACTCGGTAGAGGTAAGCCCCACCAGATCTATTTGGCAGCGCCTCACCTCCCGCTCAAGTTCCGGCTCCTTCCCCCACAGCGAGGTGACATTCCACGTCCCCAGAGCCAGCCTCTGCCGCCCATATCTGGTCCATCGAGGCCCCTGACCTTCACTGCCACACATTTGGCAACACACCCGACCCCAGCGTTTCCTCCTGCAGGTGGTGAGCCCACGGGATAGAGAGGGAGGTTCCACGTTGCTTTTTCGGGCTGTGCTCGGCTGAGTTCCTTTGGAAACCTGGCCACCAGGCACTCGCTGATGAGCCCTCCATCTTGGCCTGGCTCCAGACGGGGGCCTCGGGCTTCCTCCGGGCAGGTTCACTCTTCCTCTGCCTTGATTGCTCATGAGGTTATTGAACCATTCTTTGTCTGGCCCCTCACCTGAGACCACTTTGCCATGGGAGACCCTACCAGGAGCATCAAGCTCCAGACAACACAGCCCTCAGGTTAGAGGTCGACCGATTATGATTTTTCAAGGCCGATACCGATAACGATTATTGGAAGACCAAAAAAGCTGATACCGATTAATCAACCGATTATTATTATTATTTTTTGTGGAGAAATAATGACATTTCAAAAATACTCAAAAAACTAACTTTTAATATAGGCTAATACTTAATATAATACAAAAAATATTTTCAAATCTCAAATAAATATATCAAATTATATAAATTTGTTCAAACAAAATGCAAAACAAATGGCAAAACACATAGTAGGCATAGTACGATTTGTATTTGATACAACTTTGCCTATAAAATCTGTTTTGTAAAACAAACCCTTGGCTTTTGCCTTTTTAATCTGTGCATTTTGATAGTTGTCCTTTTATTAACCAATC
>JACXGM010022943.1:0-16452 GCA_016801145.1 Umbra pygmaea | reverse complement strand
GCTCCCATTCAGGGGATTTAAATGATGCGGGCGTTCAAGCTCCTCCGTTCCTCCGCTCGCCATGACCATGCTGTGAGCGGACTGAACATGCGCACAACTTTTTTTCCTCAGTAATCAATCCGCGGATCACGTGTGTGCCGAACCGAAGATATTGATCCGAACGGATCACGGATCAATGACGATCCGTTGCACCCCTAAGGAACACCCTACGTCCCTCTACCACAATCAATTCAAATGTCAAGGCATCATTTTGGCCCCTGTCATTTCGGAGAACACAGACAGAATCATGGAATTTTTACATAAACACAGAATTAAATGAAAACAATATATAATTCTAATATATAGAATATATAAGTCTAATATATTCCTGTAATAATAATTAGCACTGCATCTTTTTAAGCTAAAAGTGCTGTGAATCTGGATGTACTTTGCACATTGATGCTATATATTCACGTATATTTTTGTGAGGAAATTTGCATTTGTCTACTTAGTTTTTACCTTGTCTGTTGGTAAACATTTTTGCCATGAGCTAAGCCATTCTCTTGCCTGTTATTTTAATTTGTCTCAGACAAGTTTAGGGATTACGATAACATGACAAGATCTTAAGCACATTTCATTACATACACTTTAGTCTACATGTCATTAGAGAATAATCTTCCTATGCAAAATAAAATGGTGTAGCTTATGGACATGCAAACTGTAGGTTACAACAGCATTTTATTTTAAGTGTGAGCCCCAGAATGTCACTTTTAGCCATTCACTTGCAGATGCAGACAGGCTAATAGGAACGGTGTCCGGGTAAAAAAAATGGCTGAGTGGGAGTTTAGTAACAATCACAAAAAACGTAAAATCTTAGAATTTGGAAATAATATAAAAATCAATGGTTACACTTTATTTGGAGAGTCCGAAATTCCATCTGTAGGTGCTCTACAGATAGTTTGTTGATGATATGACTACCAACAAACTGTCAACAAACTATCTGTTGATAAGCAACTAATTGTGTAGTTTAAGGGTAGGGGTAAGTTTAGAATATGTTTTAGGGTAATGGTTAAGGTTAGGGTTAACATTAGGGATAGGGTTAAGGTTAGGATTAGGGTTAGGTTTAGTAGATAGTTTGTTCAAATGTTGTTGATAGACTGCAGATAATCTGTAGAGCATCTACAGATACACTTTTTGGACTCTCAAAATAAAGTGTTACCAAATCAATTGGGCAAAAAATAAACATGCCCTACATATCCCAGCGTCTTTGCACACACTTGCTCTTCAATAATATTTTATCAACACAATGAGCTCCTTTTGTGTGAGCGCTGATGATTATGTCAGACCATGTTTCTGAAAGAATAGCAAAAGATATGTTAGTTACAGTTTAAGTGACTGGATTGTTTGTGAGGCAATACACAAGCATTTCGCTACACCAACAACAACATCTGAGGATATTGTTTATGGGACCAATAAAGCATTGAACTAATATGGGAGGGGCACAAGTCATGTTCGTCAGGGGCCTCAAACTATGTCAATTCGACCCTGGATTTCATTAATGTTACTCCATTATGTATGTCTCTTTGCAGTAGAAATGTTTTACATTCTATGGTTATTCTTAATGTTTTTTTCCTATTTGGAAACAATATAAATTATGTTTTAATGCTTAAATTCATTTTTATAAAGTTTATTCTATCAATGCCTTAATGTATTCTTACAGTATATTATTTGAGCTACGCTATCTCAAGTCAGATGGTGTTATTACACTGAAGATGGCCTTGCTATCAAATCTAATACAATGATGTGTGCTGATGCACTGTCATAATGACTTTGCTAACAGGTGATGTCATTGGGTCCCCTGCTATCTTACATTAACCTCAGAAAACACACACATCTTAATAATCATAGCCTCTTTCATTTCACCCTAGACTCGTTGATCCCATGTGAATTAAAACCTTAGCACGTAATACAGTACATTCAGTAACGGATTTGGGGACAAAAGGAGGAAAGCCCTTAAATCACCCCTGGAATGCCTTCTATAAAACTTCATCAGTCATATGATCCTTAAGCAACTGAAGCATTTAGTCATTTAGAAAGAATATTAATACATTTGACATATGCCTTGGTTTTAGTCAGTTGTTGTCACCCCATCATTTCATAATTAAGGTTTTGTAAGTCATTTCATAATTAAGGTTTGCGAAACAGAAATCTGCAGTGTTGGGTTAAGTTACTTTTACAATTTTTAATTACTTGTTGAGTTCACAAGTTTTGGGAAGTCCCTAATTAAGACAAAATGATCAGGTAAATGGAGTTCATATCTTACTGGTGACCATGATTGATATTTTCTTTACTCTTTCTATTTGTTATATTGGTCACTGGTAAGATATGAACTCCATTTACCTGATCATTTTGTCTTAATTAGGAACTTCCCAAAACTTGTGAACTCAACAAGTAACTAAAAAGTAATTGTAAATGTAACTTTACCCAACAATGGAAATCTGTTTAGTTTTTGCTCCTGTATCCTGAGTAAGGACGGTTACATTCAGCTGTTTTATTTTCCGGTTCTGTGAAACTTGGTTTTTGGCTACAGAGTCTCTGTCTTCTCCTCCCTCAGGTGCCACATCTGCACCCTGTCTCATCTTCATCTTTCCTGCGATCTTCTACATCCGCATCGTACCTAAAGAACAGGAGCCAATGCGTTCCGTCCCCAAAATCCTGGTGAGCCATGAACAGCCCCTTTCCTCCTAAAGCACAATTTATTGTTGGAGCTCAGCTAATTACAGGCACACATGATGATACAGTATTATGATTTATTTGCATTCATTATATATTCAAAATCATAAACAAAATCAAAGGTTTGAGAACCCTTCTGGACCAGTCTGGAATCTGTGGACTAGAATCACAGTTTACAAGTGCAATTTTTTGTTCATATATACATGTCTCATATGTATAGAAAGCTTACAAACCCACAAATTTAGCTAATGTCTAAGTTTTAAAATAGCTCTGACAACATTAACATGGCACATAATAATGTGAGGTACGTGCCTTGTAAACAAAGACATTAGCTTGCTAGCAGCTACTTAGCAATAGCAAAACAGTGAGGTAATAACACATTGAGAACAAACAAAAATACAAAGATCTTTCTTTTTCATCATCAAAGAGTCCCAGTAATGACATAGAGCATAATTTTTCCAGGTAAAATCCATTTTGTTACGTGAAAATTACTATAACTTTTACTGGAACATTAGCCAAATGTAATCTGAAAATACATGCAACGCTTTATGTATGAAGTGTGTGTACACTCTTCGGAACCAAAAAGACATTTGCAATGTGTCATAGCCTCTCCGTAATTGTCATATTCGTCATCCTTATGAAACAGAGATGTTACAAGATACCAAGATCTTCTAATTTAACTTCGGAATGCCAGAGATATATGACCAGACAGGTTGGATGATCTGTGTCAAGACCCAGATGACGCACTATCATGGTGCTTTTTTTGTGAAAATATACTTTTACCAATAATGCTATATAGTGGGGCAAAAAAGTATTTACTCAGCCACCAATTGTGCAAGTTCTCCCACTTGAAAAGGTGAGAGAGGCCTGTACTTTTCATCGTATGTACACTTCAACTATGAGAGACTTAATGAGTAGAAAAAAATCCAGAAAATCACATTGTAGGATTTTTAATGAATTTACTGGTAAATTATGGTGGAAAATAAGTATTTGGTCAATAACAAAAGTTAATCTCAATACTTTGTTATGTACCCTTTGTTGGCAATAACAGAGGTCAAACGTTTTCTGTAAGTCTTCACAAGGTTTTCATACAGTGTTGCTGATATTTTGGCCCATTCCTCCATGCAGGTCTCCTCTAGAGCAGTGATGTTTTGGGGCTGTTGCTACGCAACAGAGACTTTCAACTCCCTCCAAAGATTTTCTATGGGGTTGAGATCTGGTGACTGGCTAGGCCACTCTAGGACCTTGAAATACTTCTTACGAAGCCACTCCTTCGTTGCCCGGGTGGTGTGTTTGGGATTATTGTTTGAAATACCCAGCCACATTTCATCTTCAATTCCCTTGCTGATGGAAGGAGGTTTTCACTCAAAATCTCACGATACATGGCCCTATTCATTCTTTCCTTACACGGATCAGTCATCCTGGTCCCTTTGCAGAAAAACATAAACAGAAATGCATTATGTTTCCATCCCCATGCTTCACAGTAGGTGTGGTGTTCATTGGATGCAACTCAGCCTTCTTTCTCCTCCAAACACGACGAGTTGAGTTTTTACCAAAAAGTTCCATTTTGGTTTCATCTGACCATATGACATTCTCCCAATCCTCTACTGGATCATCCAAATGCTCTCTAGCAAACCTCAGACGGGGCTGTACTGGCTTAAGCAGTGGGACACGTCTGGCACTGCAGTTTTTGAGACCCTGGCGGCGTAGTGTGTTACTGATGGTAGCCTTTGTTACTTTGGTCCCAGCTCCCTGCAGGTCATTCACTAGGTCCCCCCGTGTGGTTCTGGGATTTTTGCTCACCATTCTTGTGATCATTTTGAACCCAACGGTGTGAGATCCTGCGTGGAGCTTTGGATCGAGGGAGATTATCAAAGGTCTTGTATGTCTTCCATTTTCTTATAATTGCTCCCTCAAGTTGATTTCTTCACATCAAGCTGCTTACCTATTTCAGATTCAGTCTTCCCAGCCTGGTGCAGGACTACATTTTTGTTTCTAGTGTCCTTTGACAACTCTTTGGTCTTGGCCATAGTGGAGTTTGGAGTGTGACTGTTTGAGGTTGTGGACAGGTGTCTCTTATACTGATAACAAGTTCAAACAGGTGCCATTACTACAGGTAACGAGTGGAGGACAAAGGAAGTTACAGGTCTGTGAGAGCCAGAAATCTTGCTTGTTTGTAGGTGACCAAATACTTGTTTTACTGAGCAATTTACCAATACATTCATAAAAAATCCTACAATGCGATTTTCTGGATTTTATTTTGTCATTTTGTCTCTCATAGTTGAAGTGTACCTATGATGAAAACTACAGGTTTCACCAATCTTCTTAAGTGGGAGAACTTGCACAATTGGTGGCTGACTAAATACTTTTTTTCCCCACTGTAGCTCATTGGCTGTTGACTTTGTCATTGTAAAATTTGATTAGTTGGTGAGCACCCGTTGACCCCACAGATCTGTCCAGGGAGTTGAGAGTTGCGGAGCTGCCGACAAGGCAGGTTTAGTGGGACCTGGACAAGACCAAGTGGGAGAGGAGAAAAATAGGGGGGTGTTGTCAGAAGAATGCTTTTCGCAAAACCACTATGTAAAATGCAGATGAATAATAATCATGTATGAATATGTGCAGAAGGATGTCCTGTTTCACTTTGTACCATGTAGAGGTCAGGTCTACTTCGGTTCACACAAAATTCATTTTAATAACATATTTTCCAGGGGTGCCCAAACTTTCGCATAACACTGCATATGTATATAATGTATAATCCTAGAAATTAACATGATGGCGAAGGTCCATTAGATTTACACATTTACTGAGACTTAAGAATGTGTCCTGAAACAATGTGTGAATGGCTAAATATAGATGATGTAGATTAATTCACTCATCCATTTAGTTTAATATTTTTTGCGTGATTAATGCAGTTTTAATGTCATGCCACTTTAATATCATAATTACATTCATACATAAGCCCCAAACTGCAAAAAACAATTATGGTTGCATCACTTTGACCACAAAAACAGGTCAGCCTGAACTCAATAACATTGACTGTATGCATCACCTCATGTTTTCTCTACCATTCTCACTATCTCATCCTTTCTCTCCATTTCCCAGGCTGCCTGCTTCGCTGGAATAGGCTTCCTCTTTATGATAATGAGTCTCAGTTTCATCATAATTGATTGGACGTCAGGAAGCAACAAAGGCAACAGTGGCCACTAAGATACTTCAACCATCCACAGTTTTTATAAAATATTATAAATCTAGAACTGTATAGTATTTTCTCTGTGTTGTCAGTGATATATTTAGTAGATGTACTATCTCTTTCTCCAGAAAGAGTGGACCAACGGGTCTTTTTGGGAGGTTTCTGCCTCTCCTCCCTTCTGGACTGCGACTCTCTTAAGGCACGTGGAATTAAAGCCTTGGGCAAACTGTGTACAGAAGGCCAGCATAGTGTCTGGAAAAGACTAGTGCATTTAAAAAAACAAAATGGTAACTAAAACAGTCTTTCTCAATCTGCTACTGCCCTATCTCCCAATCAGATATGTTGGATATTTCCCTATAAACTTGCAATAATATATGCAATAATATAAATCTGCTACATATTAATCTAGACAATCATATAGCTTTCCTCCGCATTAGGGGGAATAAAACACAACAGATCATAGGCCAAGTGTAGTGTGTTAAGTTAATGTAAAAAGGTCATGGCAATATTCTGTGCAATAGCTGAGGAACTGTGGCATTAACAGCTATTGGACAGAACGGTGGTTACTGTGGCAACATTCAGTGACCTGTGCTGCTGTTTTCAACCTGTTGGCCCTGAGCTGTCTTACTATAAACCCAGCTTCCCTCTTACCACTATCAAAGAAGATGATATATACAGAGCTATATCTTTTTGATCCTTTTTATTTCATAATGAAAGATAGGTTATGGACTATTGAGTCTATCTTCAGAAACAATATAAAGGTTATATCTTGCCTTGTGCATGGTTCAAGGAGAGCTGTGATCTAAATTGGAAGTAAAGTTATGCTATGTCCCCTGAGTCTCGGTTGGAGGTGCAGGGTACTGTTAACCTCGTCTTGGGTCTGTGGAGATGTATATCTCTGCTTCTGATGAGTTCTGAGTTGCAGGGGATGCTTTCTACCCAGCTTTGTAATTGTGGTGTTTCTGAACATTTATTAAAAGTAATCAGAAATTACCAAAAAATATACATGAAACTCACAGGGTAAATTCAGAATGTGGAGAATGAAGGATGAAGTGTGCAAATATTGTTATTTCTAATATGAGCCAGTTGTGTGGTTGTTGCTAACTGAAGTTCAGTCTGTTGACATGGTGTGTTGTTATTGTCTCTCGAACATTCCTGCAGTGGTTAGTCGTAGCACTTTCAGCTGATAAGCACAAGCTCTTCCTACAGCCATTAATCAATTGACATGCAAACATTTGTAAGATAGGTATATGTTTTATATATTGAGACTGTCCTTTGTAATACTAATAACAATCTCTGAAACATTTCTATATCCTGTGTTGTGTAATCCATTGTATGTTATATTAGAAAAAATATATGTATTTAAGGTCTAACATGGTACAAGGATATTTCCTCCAACTACTTGAAGGGCTTTGTCTCTTGTTCTTTTTCTACATAGCACTCAGCAGCCCTGTTCTGAATTGTGTAAACATGGTGAGTGTCTGTCAGGCTGCTCCAGTACAGAGATAACACAACTATGTACAGTGGATTTACTGTAAAGATTGTGTGTCCATGTTGTTAAAATTAGAAAACACAGCTCTACTGTATTTGAATTGTGGTGCTATTGTATTGTGAAAAGATTAACCTAATTTGTTATTAATGTGTTGATCTGTTATCATTGATACATGGGCTATTGTTCAATATTTAATTTGTGAATCCTCACTCGTACCAAATGAGTCATGCACAATTCAAAAGTTGACTATAAAATATTCTGAATCTTATAGTGGATCTTGTAAGGTGGCATGGTTTCTATGACCAGTTTTGAAACATCACTGTAGCTGCATTTGGGGACTCTGCCCACTGAGCAGGGTTGATAGGTTATATGTAAAGACCTTGTGATGCAGACCTCACACTACAGTGAGATCTGAAATATTTTTCATGTGTATTGTATAATTGTTTTGTCAAAATTGGTTGGGAAGCACGTCAATCTCCTCACTCAATAACTGATACTTCTTCCCCCAGCGAATCAGTGCAGTTTGCATGTGCCAGTATACAGACAGACTTCCCAGGATGAAACGAGTTGTGCTTTGCACTCAATGTATTGGTTCAAATATTTCATAGTTTCAAAATATGAATTTGTTGCTATTTAGATCAGGATCTGAATATTTGTTGTTCTGCTATTACATATACAAATGTTATTTCCTCTTAACACTACCAAGTATAAGCACTAGGTGGAGACAATGTGTTGGGAGACACAAGTGGCTGATATGATACCTCTGACTGGTAACTTGTTCCTACAGTAGCCCCTTTGAAATTGGTGTATGAGTTCATAACAACTTTAATGAACAATCAACTTCTGCCAGCTTTTATACATAATGTATATAAATGTAAACCCTTTATATTCAATATGCATATCTAGTTTGTATATTGTAAATAGAAGGTACAGTTTTAGTCTGATAAAAACTATAAATGTAATCATTTTTAAGTGCTTTTAAATGCTTTTTGCCCTTCATTTGTTTTTTTGTTTTTCTTGTATCTCAATATATTTCAATATATTGCTGGAAGTTATTGTACTCTAAAAAATATTGCAATAAAATTATAAAATAACATTATTTAGGATTTCTTTATTATGAATATTTTTATATTATCCATTTGATAATGTTTAAACTTGTTTGAAAACACCAGCTGGTATTTGTAACTAATAATGTATCATCAATAGGACAATTCATTTCTAGGCATTAACTTATCACATTCAAAGGTCAAAACACCATCAACCAATAAACTGAATATTAGGATTACTCATTGGCAAAATCCATGGATATGAAAACAAGTTCAGTCTATCACTTTAAAGAACAGCCTCTATTAATTATTTGAGATGTACTGTGTTTTCGTTCCTGTTAGACTGTATTGTTACGTTCAGATCGAGGCTCACTCATTTTAAATTCATTTTTGTCTTTGCAGGCAAACAATTTAAGGAAATGTTGACAACCTACAACAACTCATCGTAAATCAATGAGCCAGACATGGTATGCAGAAAGTGCGTCATCAACTGAAATTTGTAGGAAATGTCATGGAAAATGACTCGTTGACACCTACACCGAACGTTCCTTAGTTTCTAGTGAAATACTATGACTGTGCTTGACTGGCAGCAAGGACCCGCTTCTAGGATCTTGGATCTGGAAGGAGGTCGCTTGGGTTTGTCATTTCGGAGAGGAAATAGGGCTGGCTGTTCTAGACGAGAAGCGCAAGTGTCACGACGTGTTTGGACAGAAACTGTTGGCTAGAGTGGAGGTGCGAGAACTTTGAACTGCGTAGGCTGTGGTAGAGGTTGTTGTCGTCAATTAGCAGATTGCGACAGTTATACCGTGACTGAGGTCGGCATGGAGGGGAGTTTGGATGGGAGTATGGATGTTGCCGATGTAGGGGTAAAGAGTCACCGTATGTGAGGAACAGAGGTGTCAGAAGTACAAGTAAAAGTACTTTTTCTGGGCGTAGCTGAGTTCACAAATTTTGGGAAGTTCCTGATTGAGACCGGTAAAGACAGTTCATAACTAATCAGTGATCTATTAAATTAATACAAAGAGTAAAACAAATATTTATTGTGGTGAAAAGGGAGTAATAAACTCCCATTACCTGGTCATTCGGGTTTTATTTAGGGAATTCCCAAAACGGGTGAACTCAGCCGAGTACTTTTACTTTTGACACCACTGGTGAGGAAGAAGTAGAAGCGTGCACAGGAGTAAGAGGGTGGTGAGTGTAGTTCGCGAGAGGGGAAAGGGACAGCACTCGGGAGATGTGGAGCAGGGATATAAGGTGTTAGGGGTGTTTACTGCCCTCACAGGTAAGGTTTTACACCTGATCACACTCACTGCGGTGATCAAGATACAGGTTGGGAGGGTGAAAGATGCAAGGTGTTTGAGTGGTGGTAGGGTACTTATTTTGATGGATAGTGAGACACAAAGGGATAAATTACTGAAGTTGGAGGTGTTGAATGGGGGTAAGGTAAAATGTCAGGTGCCTGGGAGTGCAGCAAAGCTGAGAGGGGTGATCACGGGGGTTCTGGAGGATCTGTCAATGGCGGAGCTTAAAAAAGGTGTTGTCTGTAGGGATTGTGGTAGAAGCGAGACAGATGAGCAATAGGTCGATGGGGTTAGAGAAGGTGAGTCCGACAGTGTTGTTGGAATTTGGAGGGACGTTGCTAAGTAAGATAATGTGCCAGCACCACTGCAGTGTTTTAAATGCCAGCGTATATGGGGCATGTGGCTGCTGTGTGCAGAGGGCAGGGTAGGTGTGCTAGGTGTGGGGGCACGCATGAGTATGGCAAGTGTGGGTAAGGGAAGAAGGTGAGGTATTGTAATTGTGGTAGGGAGCACAGTGCTGCGTTTGGCGGGTGTATGGTGCTGAAGAAGGCAGCAGAGGCTCAGCATTTTAAAGTGGTGAATAATGTCACATGCTGAAGCGGTGCAGAGAGTGGGTGGCCTTGGGTTCGGTGTGCAGGTAGAGAAGGAGCAGGGTGCAGACAGATGTCGGAGGAAGGTCTGGGTGGTCACAAGGTGGTGGTGTCTGAGATGTGTTAACATGAGTGTGTGGTTGGTAAGTCTTCTTTGGTGGTGGACAGGATTGGATTTTGGGCATTTGTTTGTAGTGTTGTAAATGTCAGTGATCAGGTAAAGAAAAAGTCTGCTCGGATAGATGTACTGGTGCGTGCTGCTAGGGAGTATATGGGTATTAATGACATTACGCGGGCGATGATTCACAAGGTGTTGGTTGGGTCAAGGGGTGATGGGGTTGAACACCTGCACACTTAGGATGGTGTTTATGGTCCTTCAATGGACTGCAAGGAGTTTTGTGGCTAATAGGCAAAAGTCTGTGTATGGGTTGGATGTGGTGTCTGATGTGGTGTGTGTACAGGAAACATGGCTTGTCATGATTAAGCTCAGAAATACAAGGAGTGAATCCAAATGCAGAGAAGGTGAGTACAAAAATAATGTCATTTATTGAATAGCAGTAGAATGAAATTAGTAGTGTAGTATCTGATGAGTTAGACTGGCAGCAATACCAGGATTGTCGATGTCAGGCGGGTATAGTAGGTGTATGAAAAGGAATCCAAGGGTTTCAGGCAGGAAACCAGGAGAGCCTAGTCAGGTGTCCAGGGGTTACTGGCAGATATCCAGGAGAGTTCGATCCGGTATCTAGGGGTCACAGACGGGGATCCAGGAGAGTACGATCAGGTGTCCAGGGGTCACAGGCAGGTATCCAGGAGTGTACAATCAGGTGTTGAAGGCTCACAGGCAGGTATCCAGGAGAGAATGGTCAGGTGTCCAGGGGTAACAGGCAGGTATCCAATAGTGCACAGGTAGCAGATTATTGTCACAGCAAGGTTCTAGTGATAGAGACACGGAGAACTGGAGAAAGTAGTAAACAGCATATCGAACCACAAGGGTATAGTACTCAGACTAGCTATAAAAAGGCAAAAATTAACAAAATACTCTTTACTCAGGCAGGCGGGTACCGGGTATATGGGACTTTACGTACTGCATGGTACAATAATCCGGCATGGACTGATCGCTGTCAACACGCTTAAGTAGGGAGAGCAGCAATCAGCCCAGGTGTGGAAGAGGAACAGGTGCAGGGGATGATTACGGCTGGGTACTGTTGCTCAGGAACGGGTGCCTTCGTGGTGTGTAGGGAACTGGTGACTCAGGGGACTGGAACAGACATACAAACACAATTCAAACCAGACACACACACAAGGGATACCAGAATAGAGGGAAGGGGTGAATTCTTGTTCAGCTGCTTAATCTTGTTGTCAGTTGACCATCGCGCACAGCTCACGCATTGCGCATCAAGGTACATTTTATTCTACGTTCAGACCGAACGCTAATTGAGCGTCAAATTCGCTTCTATCGCATCTAGTTGGACGCTTGAACAATTTGAATCCAATTTGTCCAAAGCGAATAGGACGCGCAAATAAAGCAAGTGTTTGAAGTGAAACAACACGCATTCGAGGCAGAATTGAGGTGTTGGGAGGGGAGAGAGGCACCTGCTCAGCGGCATTGCCAGGCATTTTCCCCCAATGAGACATTAACAAATCACCATACTCTTAAAACTATGAATAAGGGACACCACATTTAATTTGTTAATATTGCTCTAACACATTGTGTCAAATGTTCAGCATATGTAAATAGTCCAAAGTAAAAGCACAAGGCTGGGTTCATCTGTTTTGGGAAGTTTTTAATTAAAACCTATGACCATGTAAATGCGAGCATAAATAACCAATGACCATAAGGAATACATTTGAATCATTGTTAAATGTAGCAAGGAGGAGATCTTCAGAGCACCTGGCGTGTAAGAAAAGGCAGACTAATACTGAGGTGTTTTCATACCAGCCATTATGGGAAGAATTTGTATGAAATGTGAAATCCAAATTACAAAGGTAAAACACAAATATATCCAAATGTTGATTGTACAACTAACCAGTGTTATCATCATTTTCATACCTTAATAATAGGCAGTGGAGCCAGTAAACAAAACTACATATTTGGTTACCAAGCTGGCAGCTTTGAAGAGTGTTTGTTGAGTCCTGGTTAGACTATGTGTGTTTGTTTGCCTTTGTGTGTGTGTGCGCGTGTGTCTGTGTGTGTGTGTTGTAGTAAATAGAGAGAATGGGAGAAGGAAGTTTGTGTGAGGTGAACCTGGTCACCACAGATCCAAATCTTCTCAGCTGTAGCTACTGTCAAATGCTGCACTGTCTCTTCATGTGGCAGATTATGTTTGGCACATTGTATGGGTCACTTATTGTCATAACAAGGTAATAAAATGTGTAATCAAGTGATCACTGATTAACAGTAATGTACTGTAAATGCTAAATGCCCTAATAGATGTTGATACTACAGCTACTACCACTGATGCAAAATATAGGCTCTTAACCTTGCAGTTTTGCACATATCATATAAGGCTCAATTTCTTTGCACAAAACTCTCAAGAAAATGCCATTTACTGGTTAATTTTTATAGAAACAGTTTTTTTCAAAAATTCCCGGACCCCCCTAGGGAGAGGCCCCCCACATAACAAATCCCAATTTAACCCCTGGTTATGTCATTCAGACCCCAGAAATCGATGCACGGATGTAATCCGCCATCTTTCTTTCTTTTTTGAGGAGGAAAATCAAGAGCCCTGTCTTTATTAAAGACCTCTACCAGATCATGGTAATCAGAAGGAACAGTAGTCAGATCCACAGGGGGAATTACAATCTCAGCTTTGGAACGGGATGAAGAAATAGCGGACTTCAAACACAAAGAAATCATGGCAAGAAGGAGACCATCCCATTATTTTACTAGTAACCCAGTCAACGTTAGGATTATGCTTCACCAGCCAAGTGTGCCCCAGAATTATAGAAACTTGAGGTGAAGAGATGACAAGAAAGCTTATATCTTCGTGGTGGTTTCCTGATAGTTGTAATTTCATTAACTAGGTTCTATTAGTGATGCATGATATAATCCTGCCATCGATAGTTATGGCATCTATGTCTCTCTCCAATGCAACAGTGGAAATGCCAAATTGGCAAACCAATTCTCCATCCATTAAACTGTCGTCTGCTCCGGAATCAAGTAAAACAGCACACTGCAATGACTGACCTTTATACTGAATAGTAACAGGGAAGGTGATTCGTGACATGGCTTAAACCTAGTTTGGACTTTGTAATTGCAGGGTTAAGGTCAGTCAGGTGTGATAGGGTAAAGGGCACGGGTGGGGGTTGTGCTACGTTTGTTAAAGAGGGGGTGGATTTTTGACAGGTGGAGGTGGTGTTTTGGGAAGGCAGGTGTTAGAGGATGTGTCAGTTGATGTGTGTGCAGAGTCAGTTATGGCCGGATTTTAGCAGCAGCAGTGCTGACGATTCCAGTGGCTAAAGGTGGAGGTCAGAGGAGGGTGGTGCCGTGGTGGACGGATGACTGTGGGAAAAGAATGAAGTAGAGGGATGTGTTAAAGGTGCTGAAAGCAGGTCTGGTGGAGGGTTATGTAAGGGATTATCAACGAACTAGAACAGTTGCAAGGATTAAAACAGCTAAAAGGGAGGCGTGGCGGGAGATCTGTTTAACTATTGGGAGGGGGACAGGGCTGGGTAGGGTGTGGAAGATGTTTAGGAAGATGTTGGGGAATGGTGCTAAGGGGATGCCAGCATTGGAGGAAGGTGGTGTTACTGTGGTTACTAATATGGATAAAGCTAATGTTATAGGTAGGGCGTTTGAGGCTGCGCACAGGGGTGATCATATCAGTGAGGATGGTAAGAGATGTCAAGTAGAAGAAGGACAGCCCCAGGGGAAGACAGGATTTTTTGGTTCAAAATGGTTTTGTGAAGTACTTTACCTTAGATTTATGCACCTTCCTCTCCTTTCAATGACAGACATAAATTATGTTAATAGATCAAAATCATATAAAACATTAATTCATGTTGATTAGTAGTTGAATCAGGTGTGCACGCTCTGTTAAAGTTTAAGTACATGGACTGGCTGGTGGCACCTGAGGAGAGGTTTGAGAACCACTGTCCTACAAACGTTTATGAAATATTTCCCCAAACATTTGGGTTCAGATTATGGCTTGACTACTTTGAAACTAAAACATGTAGTATATAGGTACTGTATCACACCTTTCAGATATCATTATCATACAATCCAGTCAAAATCTGTTTTAAAAACTCCATATAATTAAAAATAAATAATGTCTGGATTGCTGAATTAGGGAAGATGTGGGAAGATGTGGGCAATAAGGTACAGGGAGGGAGCAAGAGGAGAAAGGATTTAGTGATGGTTAAAGTTTAAAATGATGGTTCAATGGGATGTAGAGAGAAAATAAATAAAGTTTGGAGCGAGAAAGAAAACAATTTAACTTTTGTTATTTTCCTTTTGATACTTTTGAGTACATTTTAACACCGGATAAATAGTTTTGATACTTAAGTACATTTAAGATGAGCTACTTTAATACTTTTACTTTTACTAAAGTCACTTTTAGGATCGATATCTGTACTTTTACATAAGTATGGAATTCAAGTACTTTTTACACCACTGCTGATATCCATCAGTACATGTTTGAGCCAGAGGCCTTAAAGCTTCAATGTTCCTAAAATAAATTGGAAAAGAGATCCAGACAACTGGACTGAGGGGACAAATAAGTAAGTTTATTTAGCCTATTTAGTATTGTTTGTCATGTTTGTCATGTTGCTGGAGAGCTATCTGGGTAGCTAGCTATAGCTTCTGTGTTTATACATACAGGTCCTTCTCAAGAAATTAGCATATTGTGATAAAGTTCATTATTTTCCATAATGTAATGATAAAAATTAAAGTTTCATATATTTTTGTCACGTCCTGCCCTAGTAGGGTAGGATGTGTCTGTTATTTCTGTTCTTTGTGTGACTTTTGGCCCCTTCCTAGTGTTGGTATCCTTGTTTATTGATTCCTAGCCCCCCCCCGTGATATTTCTGTGTATTTGCATTCCCTGTTGTCTCGCCTAGCCACGCCTCTCTTCTTGGTCTGGGCGATCTGCTCCTGGGTCTTGCTTGTTAGAGTACTCCTGTATCAGCTTGATTAGTCTATGTGCTACAGCCTTGTGTCATTAGTGTTTTCACCTCTCTATATTATGTGCCCAGACCAAGAGGAGAGTTGTTGGAGCATTGTGGGTTTACCACCCCGTCACTGTGTGTTTCCGAGTTCTCCGTGAGTGTTTGTTTCCAGTATTCCGAGTGTTCAGTTAGTACGTAAGTGTTTTATTTCTGTATTTCCTAGTTAAGTGTTCTTAGTTTCTTTTGTTTTCTAGTGTCCGTGCCGCTACAAGAGCACGAGGGAGATTTGTTGGTACCGTGTGTATTTCCTGCCGGTTACTAGTTTGTGTTTCCTTTTTGGGAATTACTAATAAATATCCCATGCCTCGCTCACGTTATACCGCCTCCAGTCTCTCTCCTTCAACCCGCACCGCACATCATGACAATTTTAGATTCATTTCACACCAACTGAAATATTTCAGGTCATTTATTGTTTTAATACTGATGATTTTGGCATACAGCTCATGAAAACCCAAAATTCCTATCTCAAAGAATTAGCATATTTCATCTGACCAATAAAAGAAGTGTTTGCAATACAAAAAAAGAAAAAGTCGACCTTCAAATAATTATGTTCAGTTATGCACTCAATACTTGGTCGGGAATCCTTTTGCAGAAATGACTGCTTCAATGCGGCGTGGCATGGAGGCAATCAGCCTGTGGCACTGCTGAGGTGTGATGGAGGCCCAGGATGCTTCGATTGCGGCCTTAAGCTCATCCAGAGTGATGGGTCTTGCGTCTTTCAACTTCCTCTTCACAATTTCCCACAGATTCTCTATCGGGTTCAGGTCAGGAGAGTTGGCAGGCCAATTGAGCACAGTAATACCATGGTCAGTAAACCATTTACCAGTGGTTTTGGCACTGTGAGCAGGTGCCAGGTCGTGCTGAAAAATGAAATTTTCATCTCCATGAAGCTTTTCAGCAGATGGAAGCATGAAATGCTCCAAAATCTCCTGATAGCTAGCTGCATTGACCCTGC